>ML213760.1:0-15232 GCA_004379715.1 Crucibulum laeve
ACTTAAATACGAAATATCTACATTCTTAGATAGATATCAAAATGATAAGCAGCCACAAAAATGTAAATACGACTGCGGGCGAGGTCCGGATCGCGGTTGCTCGTAAATCTTAACGCTCATATTCCAACAGATGCCATGGCTCCGCTAAAGTGGAAGACTAAACAGAAGGACCAGAAATATCTAAACCGGAGGAAAATTTGCCATTGTCGTCCAACTTGCGGCAAATAAACGCCCGGTAAGTCATCCAATTATATATTCGCTTGCATTTCTGATCATTTTCAGTGGGTTCGACATATGATACGCCCGAGGTCCAGAAGGCACGCAGAACGCTCGTACGGCCGTGAACAAATATACAGCCTGGATGAATGGATCGACCATGGCCGTAAAAATTGGTTTCATAATAAATATCCAATCCTCGCTCGTTAATGTGAGTGTGTCTTTTTAATGCTATGGTAAGAATTTCGTGTTTAAACTATTTATATAGACATAATATGTTTTTATCAATCAAAATATGCACCGTCTGTTAATAATATAATGATTTTCTGTTATGCCTATACAATAAATCGAGTTCTATGTACTTTTTATCACCATTGAACTGGTATTTACTCGAACCACCCATGCGACATGGCGTCCAGTGGCGCTAGGCACGACTTTGTTTGGTTGTGCTATATACGACGTTGCTTGGTTGTGTTATGCACGCCGTTGCTTGGTTGTGCATCTTACGCCTTGCGGAGTTCAAAACAAACTCTGATCGCTACCGTCACCATGCTTTGCGCACCCCGCCCCTTGCTTCGCGTAACCCACCTGAACCCCGTCTCGACACCCCGCCTCTGCTACCGCCACCGCCACCGTGTATGCCCCTCCTCTCCAACAGAGATGTGGGCCGGTGTGTCCTTCGATATCGACAAGTGGCAAGACGATCGCTGTCACCATGCTTCGCGTACTCACCTGAACCCCGTCTCAACACCCCACCTCTGCTACTGCCACCGTGCGTGCCCCTCCTCTCCAACAGAGATGTAGGCCGGTGTCTCTTTCAACATCAACAAGCGGCAAGATGACAGCCGGCCTGAGGATAATGATGGACGACGGTGCGCGTGAGGACAAGATGATCAGGTCGATCGATGGCCCGACGTGAGCAATACTACTTCTGTGTTCTTTCGTCTATCCGGCCCTCCCTAATGCCTGTAATAGCGAAAATGATGCATATATGCGTGCAAAAATGTGAGTAAAAGCTCCTTTGAGCCAATGTTAACTTACTGACGCTGCCTCTACATACCATTGCTTATCTTAGCCCTCTCAATGCTTCCAAAAGTGAGAACAGCGCATATATGCGCGTGAAAATGTGAGTAAAGGCCCTTCTTAGCCACTTTCACTTACTGACACTGACGCTGCTTCATACATAAAAACGAAGGCTCAGTCTTGTCAGTCTCGCAACCAAAGCTGAGCTCCTGTTTCAGCTTCATACAGAAGGTGCGTCCATTAACTCTATTCATCTGAGATATGATCTTTCTAACAGGCCACGACGAGGGCCACAACGAAGACGACAACCGAGCCACATGTCGAGAACGGTAGCCGAGCGCACAATGGGGACCAGCAGTTGCATCAGCCAAGCGCACGACGAGGGCTACAACGAAGACGACGACAACCAAGCCACATGACGAGAATGGTAGCCGAGTGCACAATGGGGACCAGCAGCTGCATCAGCCAAGCACACGATGAAGACGACGACAACCGAGCTGCATGACAAGAACGGCAGCCAAGCGCATGATGAGGCACGGCAAAGATCGCAGCCGCAGCTTTCAAGGTGACTCCGTAAGTGCATTGGTTTTTTCCTATGTACACTCTCTTAAACGCTACCTAGAGTTTCGAGCCAGCCAGCAGCGGGGATAATGATAAGGATAACCAAGGTAAGTTAAATATTTTCAGTAATTTATAATTTTGTATTGTAGCTAGATCCGAATATATACATTTAGAAGCACTAATATATGAGCGTGATAAAGCACCAATGGGTGAGCGCCCACAAGACACTAATAGTTAAGTGCACTGAAGAACTAACAGCCGAGTGCATATCATACTAACAAGAAAGTGCTTTTATAAAATGAAGCGCTACCTACAAAGCACTTGGGTGCTAACTCTGCGGTGCACTCCATGCACATGGTGTTACCCTGGGTGCTTTAGGTAGAGTGCTTGAGTATGCTACATGTTAAGCACCTGAGGCAGTCAGCCTGAAGTGCTTTTGAGGTGCTCCATGGGAAGTGCATCCACTTCCTACAGTGTATAGAGACGTATAAATTTAAACGATAGCGTACACGTTGGGGTGATACATAGGATTTTAAGAGAGTCAGGCACAAGGGTATGTGTCAATGGATCGCGTGGAGCGGCTGTGCGGTTGGAAGGAACCAGTGGTGACGTCACGCGTTCAGTATGCAATATTTGTCCGGAAGGCCGTTCGCACACAATAGATGAGTCCATGAACCTTTCCTAGAAGTGGAACACTCTCTGCCAACGATCCCAAGACTCCTAATTCTGCTAAAGCTCGTCGACTACAGCACAATTATTCAAGCTGCGTGGTTGCTGATAGAATGGAAAGAACTGCGATAGATGGTTCGCGGAGAAATCTGGATGCATTCAGCCCTCTTCAGTGCTCGTCAACAGACTTATGATATTTGCAGCCCGCCTTCATCTCACTCGCTGCGTATCAATTCAGTGGTTCGTGCAGATGCTGCTGCATGTCTACACCGTTCGGTTCACATTATACTCAGGTGATGACACTTACAGCTCTTTCTCCTTTGGAACTCGGCACAAAAGCGCTCAACTTGGCAGACGCCACATCGAACATACTTTCAACTACACATCCCTTCTAACTCTTGGAGTATATCGTTGTCACTCGTGAATTGAAGGCGTACTTCTTTCTCCGTGTGTAGCATTTGTGTGAGACCTGCGGTTGGCAAATTGTGAGGCGAATGGGGACGAGAGACGATGTTAATATCGCTCGTGCAAGTGTCAAAGTATGCCCATCTACTCTCCACCCCATCCATATCACTGACGATTTCTTCAGTTCCTGGTCCTACAGATCCCGAATTCGACGCAAAGCACGCCTGTTTGTCTCTCGCCAGCCCTGACACGTTTTCAATGATACAACTCCCTGAATCAGCCTTCATGATCTGCTATTGGCAGACGTGATACAAGCCCTGATACTTCCCGCCTCGTGTCCATGCAAGCGCTAGAATAGGCATCCAGCACCCTAAAAGGGAGTGAACGGAAGAGGGGAATCATTTGCCGGTTATGACTCCAGAAGTATGTACGCTACTACCACTACATCCTCTTCGGCCTTTCTGACGATGTTTCGATCTTCTAAACTTCATAAAGCTCTCCGAGACGCATCCATTAGCCTGCAGGCTTGCCTAGGGCCTCGACCTGACCGCAAACGGAATGAAAAGCTGTAGTACGAATTGCTACTCCAACTTGAACTTTGAAGTCTAAAAAGTGCTTAGAAAGCAGTTATGCCGGATGTATTATTTATTTATACGTCAAAAGTCAATAGGTTAGAAAAGCAACTGCGAGATCGATAGGCCGATACCCAAAGGGGCAACAGTTCTATCTACTCGTAACGTCAGTTGTTATCCACATTTCATCGGCGTATACGAACTACATACCTGTACTGCGAAGTCGCATGAAAGATCGCAGAAAAATAGCAAACTCAGTTAACGCAAGAATAAAGAAATAATAGTTTATTGCGCTCCCATGATCCTGGGTGTTGTGTATGTATATACATTGTATCAATAGTCAATAAATACCAGCGTAAATCCAAAATTAAGAGACGAGAGCGGAAGGAAAATGCTATTGTGGACGGTTTCACATACCATGGCTTGCCGGTTGTGGACAAACGTCATGAGACAAACCAATATAGTAGCCAGCAGGATGGAACCCAAGAAGCAATTTAGAAATCCCCAAGATCGATCTCCAGAGAGTCGATAATAGATGCTTCGAGTGATTTGCCAGTGGTGGTGAAGCCTCCCGACAGTGCTGAGGGTGGAACTGGGGTAGTAGCCTTGCCTCCTTTGGTTGAAGGTGTAGCAGGTGTTCCAGGTCTATATATAGAAGAAGCGAAGTGAGCAGGATATACAACAACCATTGGAGAGACCCCAGGTCAAAGAGCGGCACAATAGCGCAGTCCGATACATGAGCAATGAAAAACACCAACCTTGATATTGGCGTCGAACTTCCAAACATCCTCGGCACCGTCTTAAGTCTTGCACTAGGATTAGTAGACTGCACTGCCACGCCGCTTGCAGCAAGCTTTCGCTCTCTTCTCTTCCGCTCAGCCTCAGCGATTTCAGCCTTCCGTACAGCCTCCTGGTTGGCCTTGCGGTTACGTTCGTTCACTTTGGCAAGCATATCTTGCGAGCTGTTGGTCTGCGGGGCCGAGGGAGTATCTGCGTATTCGGCAAGTTTAGCTTCGATCTCAGCGACTTCTTTGTAGTCGTGCCGGCGGAGGGCAAGTGTGCGTTCCTGAATAAAACGCGATCGCTCAAGGGGAGTAAGTCCACTAGGTTTATGGCCTTGTAGTTGTTGCTTGCGGGCAAGCATGGCGTTGATGTCGCTCTACGAAGGCAGTTTCAGCCTCAAATGAAAGGCACTTAGGGAAAGAAAAGGATGGACCTCGGTCATCGGCTGAGTAGCCAGCTTCTGCATTTGTGCGATCTTGTCATCCACAGTCCGTTTAGTTGGGAGCTTCAGGTCTTCGGTGATAAACGTCTTTGTGAGACGATCCCATTCTCTCTGAAACCAGATGTCAGCAACGAGAAGTCAAACATCGAATGGTTCCAGCGGACCTCGGTGAAGGGAGCATTTGAAACTTTATCCATCGTGAAATTTCGCACAGACTTTCCGTGCTTCAGCTCGAATGCTTGATTTACCGTCTTGTCATTAATTTTATAAGGTTTTACAAGGTCGGCAGCAAGGTCTAGCCATCGTTAGATGAAGAACAACTATAGTGCGGTTAAAGCTCACTTTTGACTTCGCATATACGATATACAGGCTGCCCATTCTCCGCACCGATGAGGTATCGCACCCAAGCGTCTGAATGAAGGTCGATAACGCATCAGGCAATGATGTCTAAGAGCTTACGGGTAATATAGTCTTCAAACCAAGGTGCCATGCAGTGCTTTGCGATGGCGTCTCTCGTGAGCCTACACCGCTCCAAGTCCTGCCGTGTCACCAGTTCATCTTCAGGTTCAAGCTTATCTTTTCCAAGCAGCTTCCGCTCCTTCTCCTCCTGTTGCTCCTCCTTCGTTATGATTCCATCTTCTGACTCGTCCTCGTCGGTTCCCGTGTCCATAGGTGATGATGAATGCTCTCGCCGAGGAGAATGCTATATCAGACGCGTTAGATGTGGATCATGGAATAGATGAGACATCTTACATGAGTAGTTTTATCGTACTTCGTCTTTCGTTTTTCCTTGAGCTCTCTGAGCTTATCATACTTTTCCTTCGTTGCCCCACGGGCCTTATGTTCGCCTATAAGCGAGTTAGCTAATATCTCAGCAGATAAATGTGACCCACGTTTAGCAGCATGCGCCACGGTTTCTATATCTCCGCTTGACTTTCCCTGATTCTTGACGAGCAGTGCTACTGCTCTTCGATCAGCGAACTTCTGCTTCTCGTCCGCTCGGGCCGCGAGGATCTCTTCTCGGCGTATCTCGTTCATCTCAAGCAAACTGGAGGAAAACATCGTGGTTGTGGATTAGAAAGGAGCCAAATAGAGGACGCTAGGTTATATAGCAGGCGAAAAAGACTCTTGGTATGTACCTTTGCCTGTCTGCTTCATCCTTGTATTTGCCTTCCAAGGGGTATGGATCCGAATCTTCCTCCTCACTCTTGGGCGAGTCATGATCGTCGCTGTCACTTTCCATAGGACTAGAAAGATGGCAAGTCCAGGTAAACGTTAGCTTGGAGTCGAGCGGTCTATGCTTACTCTGACTTTCTCTTTTTCGACTTAGAAGAAGAGTGACCGCTCCGTCTTTTTCGCTTTTTTTCACTGGCGCCAGCGAGCGCAAGCAGTTGGTCGTCGATATCGTCTTCGAAGTCCGACATGATGAAAGTAGGAAGGTAGATATAATGAGCGAGCCGGTTGGGAGCAAGACGGTGACGAGCTCGGTCGCCAACCTCTTGTTTTGGGGCGGAGCTTGAATCCACTAATAATAGCTCTCATTGTTCCCGGAGATCACTCCTATTCCTTATCAGCATCCCACTGCAACTCAACCCCCACTTATAATCGATTAATAAAACGCATGCAGCTCATTAAATTGTATTTTATGATTATATATATTCACCTATAAAGAATGCCCGACAAGTTAGTATTTCCTAGTCGCGTTAATAAATTTTCCTGTTGTCACTCAGCAAGTACTAACAGCAAACGAGGCAAGATATCAAAGAAAAATATTATCTTCGATGTACAATTGATTACCTTTAAAATAACTTTATTCAGGGTTACCCTCCTTAAATGTCCTTTTTAGAGGACATCCACCTAGACAGGTTAGGTATCGGCCATGTTGAACACCAAGAGTGCACTTTAATTTCCACAACTATGCACTAACTTCCCCCGTCGCCGTTCTCTGGAAATATACTCTCGAGATACTCCTTATTCCATCAATCTCTTCACGCCCCGACGCAAATTTTTATCCGATGGGGTAGGAGAAACTCAAGATGAAAGAATTGGACGAGTTCCAACCAGATCGAAATGTCCAAACTCAATTTACCAGCTTTACAATCCAACGCTATTTTATCGAGTGTCCAGTTCAAGGACGACACTGCCCTAGAACTATCAGAGGAGAAACAGGCCACAGAAATACTGAAAGGACTTAAAAAAGGCAAAATTAGGACTAAAGCTCTCTTGCCAAAGTCTTGGGAGGTGAAATTTTTGAAAAAGACTTACCATAATATGCATTACCGGTTGGGACAGGCAGCATTTTTATTCTACTGAACTTGCATCAAGTCGAAGCACTATGGGGTTGGATTGAAGGCACGTAGAAGGTGTCGATATTTCTCTATTGCTCTATGTATGTATTTGCTTATGTGGGTTGCTAGTCTTCGTTCTCCATCGTCTGTCGAACGGGTGAGCTCATGCCTCCCTAAATCTGTTTACCCTTTTAATAGCAACGAGAACCGGATGTATCGTTGCCTAAGCGATTATGGGTTAGATTATATATCCTTACTCGATGGCTATGGCCTTGTTCTCTGACCTTAGGGTCCAGCTGCAACAAATTTATATACAGGATGATGCTCTCTATTGACGCCAAACTTACTCCTATATGCTAGCTGTTGAGGCAGTTGGCCGGTAAATTCACGAGGGTGACGAGAATCTAATAAATGAGTGTATAAACTTTAGTTGTGGGGATCACGACTGAATTGTACAGGTGGCAAACAGGCGACGAAAAGTAGAGCATATTATGTAAGAGTCCGCATATTAAACTAACTAAATATAAGGTATGTCTCGATAGCTCAACACTATCCTTAGTAAGGTGAGTAGGACTATATCATTAGTATGGATAAGGATACCATGTTAGTTTATCTTGCTAAGATTCAGAAATTAGCCCGTTATGATGGTGGGGTTCTTTCATCAAGTGATGGTTGGGCACGACGTACCAATTATATTCCCATTTGTATTCTCAAGGCACCGGGCCTGATTCATAATACGCATTCGTAGTTTTTATTGATGAGCTTTCCTTTGAATAGCTTGTTCTTGAGATTACATCTATGTTTGCGAACCTTAGTTTCAATGACAATACGCGGTTAAATAAATACCCCGCTTCGAGTAAGCACTTGCTTACCTACCATGTATTGAAACGTCGTAACAGATTTCATCAATCATAGAAAAGACCTGCTGACCGGGGGAAAAATTGCTCAGCAAGCCAAACGTTGGACTCCAAATCGTGTCCGAGGCTTATATGACAGCCGATTCCGTAGGTGGAGCCGGAAGATATAATGCTATATTGTCGTATCCATTCTTTTATTGTGAATCCCTTCTGAGTCACAATCCTATTCCGAGTAATATTGCTGTTAACTAAACATATAGCCAAATATTACCAAAGCTCTCTTGCGTTCGTGTGAAATTTAAGGTTTCAGTGTTCTAGTTGCAACAATTGACAGCGTGAAAGTCATTTTCCAGAAATTTATGGTATTAATATGTGATGGCGGACATTTGGATGGGTCGCGACAGGACGTGCCCTCTTTGTCGATATTTTTTGGTACTGCTGAAAGACGTTCCAAGGGTTTGCACTTCGACCCTACCGGGTGGTATCCACCCTCCATATGCATGTATGGCATGCGTGTAATAAGGAAGATAAATCAAATCACGGTGACTATTTGAATGCTGGAATCTACGACATCAGAAGAGAGTTACAACCGCATGCTCTGCCACTGAGCTATCGAGACTACATATAAAGTGGTTTCAAACCCGCACCCACATCAACATTGGTATTATTAGCTTCTTCATGCCTACAAAGCTCCATATATTTGATGTCCGAAGCCTGGCATTACCACAATTGTTCGGTAGAAATCCAACATCAAAAGCATCGATTAATATCTAATGAAATAGACTACGAGCTCTCCAAGATATAGATCGTATCCAACCCTACGTCGCTCTGGCTCAATACACGGTCTGGGTATATCGATAGTGGTCTTCTTCTGGATTTACCATTGCGTGACGGTAACAGAGACGCCACGTCTACTTGGGAGTACGAGAACCAGAAGTTCGGAGCGGAGAGGAGAGTGAGCAAGTCAGGTTTGCAGTGACTGGAATGAGCAATGAGAGCTTTAGATTGATGAAAGCTGGACACCGTTGAAAGAAGGATCGTTCCCATGTTGAATGTAGCGTATAATGGTTTCATCCTCCATGGTACTTCGGGATCACTTTGATCCAATGGCATTTCCACGCAAGACATCCTTGTCGCGATGAGTATTGGCGAAGATCTCCTACCATCTCTTCACATCCACGTAGCGTCTATGACCCTAGCCAGAAAGTTCAGAAACTTAGCAGTGGCTCCAGAATTGAATGGCGCGAACGACAAGGAAGGAAGAATTAGGCTAGAGATGAGTAGGACGGGGGAGAGAGTGCGGTGTGCAATGGATGGCAGGCAATGTGGTACATGTTCAAGTATACCACGGGGCGACATGGCATACACCTAAAGGACGCACCAGGGTACCCAGAATGGTAGTCGTAGGCATTTGAAGTACGAGTGACGCAGTACAGATTTGGATTCATTTGATGAATACCGCGCACAAGCTTCATTGGCTCTGTACGGAGACGATGATCCAGTTAGTGAATTGTTCATTGGGAGGTGCAAAGAGGGTTTGGGAACGTACGCGTGAAGATATTGGATGTCCACAATTTGATAATGTTTGCGTTCCATCCATATTCCCAAGTATATCCTATGTTAATCCAAGCACCCTAGTCTGTTCCAGACATACGGCATGCAGGGGTTCTGATAGCATCCGTTCAAGAAACCATGTGTGCTATTCGTCCAAAGGTCTATGTGCGCATGATCCTCGTGATCTCGCACGATATTCGTTCCTATAGCCGCAAGCCCGCGTTGGTCGACGACTCGTAAGGTGGTTTGAATGAATAATTTAGGGGCAAGGACACTTATGATCGGTGCGCATCGGATATTGAGCGTATCCGAACGGAGGAGAGGGAGAGTCAAGCAGGACGTGCAGGACGGGACAAGTCAGACGACGACGAAGGACGAACGTGTCCAGGCCTGGCTTTGCTCTCCTAACGATGGGACGACTTCATAGGTTGGCGGCCGTTTTGTGGTAGCACTGCGCCGAGAATGCTGGAGATGCCGATGGGGGTGAAGGGGTGTGCGTAGACTGGGAGACGGCTGGTGAGAGGAGATGAGGAAAGGATTTGGTTGAAGACATACGCAAGAGTCTGATTCTTCATCTACAAGTCGCCGTCGAATCGAATCAGTGATCACATCTATCCAGTGAGAAACGCGTTATGGATCGTTATCTAAACACGCTAATGTGGGACTCGTTCCGTGGTGGATGTCCGCGTTGGTTCGATTGGTTAGGAAGGACTCGTTCTAGGCATCCGCTTCTTGAGTCCTTACAACGCGAGGTCGGTTCTGCGAGAGGGAGTGGCATGCTCAGGGAGAGTGAATTTCATTCGAACGCTCACGAAAGAACTAGGCACGTGACGGTGTAAGCGCCCTAATTTGGTCTTCTTTCCAACTTCTTTCGTTTTCGTCGAGCTCATTCGGTTCCTTGTGCTCCTGCTTGTAAGATTCCACCATGCCTGGATTCCTTGCTATCAGTGCGGCTACTGACGTCTGCTCCTCAAGCCTTCCGAGCCGATTTGTAATGAACTTTCGTGCAGGTACTCTGCACTAGTGCACACCGCTTCCCGCGGCTATCTTGGACGATTCTCAGTGTTACAGATAAATGACATCCAACCCACTGCTCAGTAAGCTCTTGTAAGACTCATCGCGCGTAGCAGATAGGATTTGGTATCGATTTGGATGAATGAATGAGGCGATCGTTCGTACGTTTCATTCAAGCATCGCAGTATTACCTCGTTGGCTAATCCCATCTCGTTGTGTAGCTAGAAGAATGGCGCAACTACTTCATACGTCTTGTCTTCGAAAGTCTGCTAGATCCATCCAACGCCCTTTGTCACGCTGCTCCCGTCATCACCTGCCACCCTTGTTGTCCTTTCTGAACGGCATCAGTCCCTGTCACTCGCAGCCTTAAAGTCGAACATGAATATCCGCTGATGGCTTCTGCAAGAAAGCAGATGGGGAAGCTGTAGTGCAGTCTTGTGAGGGATTAAATGCCATCGTGAAGATATGGATAGATGACCAGATGCGGTTTATTCGTACGCCTTTCAGCGCCCTCTTTCTCTCGTATTTGCTCAAACAGCCACTCGATTATCTTTTGACAACTGCTCTTCATCCCTCCAAGTGCCCCCCAACCTCACTGTCTTGCACTCTTGCTTTGATGCTGAGCAAAACTTGAAGCATACACCACTACGACTATTTCATCGCGATTTGGAAGGTCGGTACCCCATCCCAGCCTGCTCTGCGATTCGAAGGTGACGGGAATGGCTTGCATATGATAATACTTATGGAGAAGATCCGACGGAAACCGCTTTTGGTGGCTATGGACGGGTAAGTTTTCGACACTGTTTCGATTGGACGTTTTGCTAGTTGAATGCGGTTGTGTGGACGGATACTTCTAACCTCTCGACTTCAAACAACCGTTTGATCCGCCCTGTTCATCGTGACCGTCCTCTTTCATCTCGCGTTTGTTCAAAGCTCGTGTTCGTCGTTGCTTCTAGCTCAAGTGACAGATACTGAGAGGCTGTGGCTCTTCGACTCCTGCTATTCGGGGTCTGGCGGTACCAGCACCTGCTGTAAGTGTGTGTTGGAGACATGTAGTGTGCTTATTCAACCGAGGGGATGGTGCGGTTGGCGATTGTAAGAAGATTCGAGCATGTACTTAAGATAAATAAATCAATTATGTTCGTGATAGCTAGATTACATGAGAGCCGGTGATAGCTCCTCTTCATCTTAAAGCACTATCCTGCAAGTTGACTCCGCGTTCTTGGAGTCACCGCACTAAAGTAAAGAACTCGCTCGTGTTGTGTGGGATCAATGACCAGCAGGGTATGGAATCAGGCGGAACAGACTTGACGTAGTTTCAAGAATAAAGCACGTCGTTCGGTTGAATTGATCTTTTGAAAGGGCGGGCTCGAGTTTATGTAGGATCAATGGCCTGGAATGAGCAGGTTGCGGGCATACTCAACTCACATCGAGAGGAAATGGCTGTCATAGTCAACACTCATAACAGAGGTAGAGAATAAATGTTAAAGACTAGATGGTGCTTGTGCGTCGAAGAAATGGTGGGATGGTTGTCTATAGCATGAGGTCAATCATGGTAAGCGTAGGCATCGATTAAATGGTGTATTTCATAGTTGTACAGGCTTCCGTAACATACCGAGCCCACCAGTAATGAACGCACTGATATTACATTTCTCCGATTGCACCCTGACCCACCGGTAGCTTCATAAATATGAGCCTTTTCAAAGAAAATGAGCATACCTATACATTCTTTGGATTAACACCTCTTTCAACTAATTCTTCGAAGACCTGACCCCTCTCTAAGACCTCCTAAGATTCGCAAATCCTTTTGGTAGGTTAGTTGCTTAGGATAACTCGCATCGAGGGTATACAAGTTAAATTTTTTGGAAGAGCCGCTAACTCTGTTCTGTTGTGTGCAAGCTGAAATAATAGCTGAAGCATGTTGTCACTCTCTAGTGCCGAAGATGAGCAGGAGAAGTTGTCCAAGAGAAAGTTTCAACGGGACGCGAGACGAAACTAGCTCGAGGAAGGAGGGTAGAGAGACACCGTGATATAAACAAGGCGTATGGAAGACTAGTATGGCAAAGAACGGGTTCCATTGTTCAGAAGGAGAATAGGCAGGTGGCTGGTAAGAAGTTTGGAGGATGAACGTGGGCGCTGCTCAGGGCGATGCACTCGCTGCAACGAAATCGTCAAAGCAAGACGAGCGGTCAATTAGGACGGAGGAGCGCATATACACAAGAGTCCACTATTCAATCCTACACCGAATCCTTCGCAAAAAGCATAAGCCCAGACTGGAGAGATGCAAAAGTGAGCATGCCCATCTATCCTTGCACGTGTGGCTCCGTCTCGTCTATCACATCGGACCCAAGAAACCAGCCGAGGACGTAAAAATTCAAGATAAACGCATAATACCAATGATGTGATGATTTCAGTGGTCTAATTGTGAAATGGGGTGCTTGGACGAATGGTTGTGCGATCTGCGGTAAGTGACGAGCACAAAGAAATTGCTTGAGCGGCAACTTCATCCGTACACGTGACTTCGGCAGATCCGATTTCCGACACCGGAATATGATGATCTTGATCATCAATATCGAGCTTGTTCAGAACCTTCATCTTCTGCACCTCGCAAGCTTCCAGACAGATACTTCTCAAGCTCTTACAGAAATCACTTATTCAAGATACCCATCCTCCAAATCCTTCAACGGTCAATGTTCATGGCGGTACTATGACGGACATACGAAATCAGACCAATCATTATTATGGGACTGGCCCACAAAGTGCGTGATCCTTAACTTGCGAAACTTTACGTTACTCCATTGCGTAGATTTATATCCCAATCATTCACCTGTTGGTGATGCTTCGTATACTCGGCCTGAGCCTGTTGCAAGGTGTTACTCTGGCACTCGTTTGGAAGTTATTGCTATCATCGAAAAGTGGATCAAAGACGGCGGTGACCATCCCGTACTCTGGCTTAATGGACCTGCTGGATCCGGTAAATCTGCTATATCCCAGACCATTGCAGAGCTCTATAAATCACGAATATGTGCTAGTTTCTTCTTTCTCCGTGGTGCAGGACAGCGAAGCCAGATACAGCTCCTCATTCCCACTCTAGTTCATCAGGTCACTCTTTCTATGCCTATTACCAAAGAAATCATTCAAAATGTGTTGGAAAAGAGCCTGGCATTTATCACGAGCAAGCTTTACAGCACCAGTTAGAAAAACTTCTGATTAATCCAGTATGGGTAACACGAAAAGGTCCTTTCAAAAAGAAGAGCCTGATTATCATTGATGCTCTGGATGAGTGTGATGATAAAGAAAAAATGGCTGAATTCATTAAGGCCATTACTATGATATGCAATACTCCTGGTTTTCGACTGCCATTTAGGCTTTTACTCACAAGCCACATTGAAAAACATATTCAGCAGCAGTTTAATGATCCAAAAATGCAATCTATTATCCATTATCTGTCTTTGGAGCATTTTGATGTTACAGAAGACATTCAATTATATTTGAAAAATGAATTATCTGCAATATATAAACACAACTCTAAAGGGATGAGTGGTATACCACAGCCATGGCCTTCAATGGATCAGCTTGAACAGCTTTCTAGGAATGCAGCAGCATCATTTATCATTGCATCCACATTGGTCAAGTTTATTGAAAAAGGAAATAACCACCCCCAGGATCAATTGGAAAAGGCTTTAAATATGACAGATGGACTTGATCCTGTCTATCATCAAGTTATTACAACAGCTCTGAAAGAAAATGAGGCTGTACCAGATATTCTTTGTAAAGTTTTAGCAGTTCTTGCCTTAGTGAAAGAACCACAATCCATTACTGCTATTGGCATAATGCTGCAGAGCAAGGCACACTATATATCTCAGATGCTTTCAGGACTTCAGGCCATACTTCTGATTCCTGAAAATGATGATGAGCCTGTCAAACTGTTTCATACATCACTTAGGGATTATTTGTGTACAAAATATTGCTCTGGAATTCTCTGTATAGATCTGCAGAAAAGCCATACAATGCTTGCTATTAAATGCTTGCAAGTGGTTGTGGAGTACTCAACAAAAGAAAAGGGTCACATAAACCAAAGGATTAACTCATATGCTTGTGATTATTGGCTACATCACTTAAATCAGGCTCTTAAAAATACACCAGATGAAGAAATATTGCATAATGTTACAGTAAAGTCATCATTGTATATTTTTGTGTCACAATCAGTGGTATATTGGTCTCTAGCATTGAACAATTTTTCAAATATAACAATATTGAATGAAATATTGGTAAGTATGCATTATTGTTGGAGTAGCTCAGATCCTATATATAATATAATTGACAACAGGAGCTACAATTGATACCAAAATCTGTTAATGATATATTTGAAGATTGCAATAATTTTAAAGGTAGACTACATTAATCATACTGATGAAAATTAATGCTGAAGAACATCAAATAAATAACATAGAAAGTGAGTGGCTGTTCATAACTGCAGTACATTAATCAGTGACATTCTGATCCAATGACAGTGGGCAAGTGGCATTTCTCAACCTTAGTTCATTAATCAGTGACAGTCTGATCCAATGATAGCAGGTGGGTGGCATTTCTCAATCTCAGCACATTAATCAGTGACATTCTGATCCAATGATAGGAGGTGAATGGCTTTTCTCAACCTCAGTACATTAATCAGTGACATTCTGATTCTATTACAGGAGGTAAGTGGCTTTTCTCAACCTCAATACATTAATCAGTGACATTCTGATATAATGACAGAAAGTGAGCAGCTTTTCTCAATTTTAGTATATTATATTACTCAGTGATATTCTGATCCAATTACAGGAGGTGAGCAGCTCTTCTTAACCA
>ML213761.1:0-15141 GCA_004379715.1 Crucibulum laeve
GGGGATGATGGCGGAGACGGTTTTGGTGGGGATGATGGCGGAGACGGTTTTGGTGGAGATGATTTCTGATCCATCATCATCATCATCATCATCATCATCATCGAGAGGAGGGTCTTTGTTCGAAGCAGTTGAAGCAGATCATGGACATCGACAACCTTATTACTTCGACAATAGCCCGATTGGTTAGTTCCGTTCAAATTCAAAGATTTTGCATTCTGCACACCGAAAGACAGAGTGTGTGTACGTGATTTAAGAAATAACAGGAACACATAACAAAAACAGAATACACACTCAAGCACCTCCGTCGATTTCAGGCCATGCGAATTCTCCACCTTGTTTCCGAGTGACCTGAGATTGAGAAGCAAGGGTAGACCAAGTCGGTTCATCAGTCCACACCTATTTTGCCAATGTCACTTGCCAATTACTTTCGTCAGGATGCTCATACGTACCTCGTAGTCATTACTTTTCATCCCTGGTTTCATCATCTAGAGAATTGTTAATCAGACCTTGGTTATGGACTGTACTACAGTTGAATGGTATACCTCCCAGTACATCCATGGTACACCCGTCTAGTAATACGTATTAGCTCGCACGTTAGAAGAAATTTCTTCACAACTGGTCGCACCGATATCAAGGTGTTCGTAACAGCTTGTATCTGACTCTGCTTGCTACTTCCCGTCGCACCGAATTCCTCATAAAGGAGGCGTTTTCCGGAATTTAAAGCTAAGGGCTTCGCAGCGTCGATATGCGAAGCTATGTACGAAGAGTCCAAATTATAATCGTGTAAAGCTATAATTTGGAGGTTCGCACAGCTTTCGGATGTAGTTCAAACGTAAGGAACGTGAATACTAGGGGAATAATTAACATACCTGAAAAACTGGGATTGAAGAGAAGTCGATAGATCGGTACCACCACCAGTAGAGATTTGAATTCCAGTGCTACCGAGAAGAGAGCGTATGGTATTCGCGCGATCACACCTTTTCAGAAACATTTTTGTAAAAGTGAGCCGAACATGAGGAGAATGAACATACCACCAATTTGGAGCAACCTGATTCATATGCCCCATGCCTGCATGCTTATACTTTAAATGCTGGGTATTTGAAAACCGGAATTTAAATTCACCTTCGTTTTGAATCTCAAATGAAAATATAGCATCTAAAGGAAGTAGGAAGGTTCAGCAATGTTTATAAGAGATAGGTAGGTTTGCAAACCAGACAATTGCTTCCAGGGTACACCGAAATTTGGAGATTGAAAGTTCAAAATGTGCCGGAGACGATTATCATACTGCGTAATAAGTTCTTAGTTAGAAGGTATATAACAGTTCATCAAGCAGACGCACATCAGCAATGGCATTTGCATTTGTGTAGAATTTGCTGGAGTCGGGTACACCGTTGACACAACCTGTGACTGGAAGTGAATATTTAGCTACATATGCATCAGTATCCCAACAGCCGAGGGCATATCGGTCATGCATCGCAATGACCAACTTGATGTCTATGAATAGAAGAGTTAACGTTTAATGTCAGACACTTTAGCGACGGAGTAAGAGCTTCATACCTCGAGCATGAGCTTCTACAGCCAGTTGATCAATCTTACGGAGAATTGTATCATCGTAAGTACCAACTGGTGGAATTATAAACAAGTATTCTTCTCCACCGCCGAGACTCTTACTCACCAGATACAGTCTCGAGGTCATTGGTGGCGACAGCGCTTGAACCCTTCGCTCCACCTGCTATACGAGCGATAAATATCCGTACTACTGTAGACATTCTGAGTTAGTATTGCCTTCAACACACTATTGGCTGTCGAACATTTCATGTTGGCACTCTTCATCGCATCAAGAACAGCAATACGGTCTGTTGACTGTCATCTGCGTGTCAGCACGGGATTCCTGGCATGCTAACAGCCGAAATACAGACTGAAAGAGCCCATATGAAGTAGGAGTTTGCTCCAGCGAAATTGTTTGCCGCGACAATGGCAGGCATGATAACCAGGATTAAAACCCTTAAAGCAGCGAAGAAGCGCATCTTCGAGAAATCAGACCTTGAGATGTCTACAGAACGCTTTAGCTGAGTATTTATCCATACGAAATACATGTTCCATATGACAATTAGAGTCCGTCATAAATCACATTTTCGGGATCCACAAGGCGTAAAGGCTTCGATGATGGGAAGAAAGACTGCGTGACAAGAATTGCATGCAGAAATAGCACAAGAAGATATGGGTTGGACCTTGTGATCTTTGTAGGTTGTGCATGCACTATATGCATCATCGCTATGTAAAGCAGTGAGTGGCATATGTGTGATGTTACTGTAACCGAAAGGTGGAACCTTGGGCGGAAGGTATTTAAACGTGGGCACAGTACATCATCAAATCGATTGTTGAGGTTATCCGATGTGTACAGAGAGCGAGATATGAGCTCGAGGAGGTCTCCGCAAAATTATCAGGGGAGCGTCAGGAACTTAGCAAAAGGAAGGAAGTGTACGTCGTTTACATAGGCACGGCTGGTGGGAATTGTTGTTCGGGGATAGCCGGCTTTCGCAACTGGCTGCTCACCATCTGCAGCAGCGGCCATCCTGTTCAGCATTCAGACTTCATTCGACCATGTCATTCCTCGTAGGCCCTGTATCTGGCGCCTTAGTCGCAGGAGGAGTAAGTGCTATACTCTTATACGCGAATTACATTAACCTCCGGGCTAGGTCTACTACGGATTCTCCAACTTGATTCACACTCGGTACGTCAATCCTGATCCTTTCTCTAAATTAGCCTTTACTTACGCTTTCGTATCTTATAGGACCGAACAGCGCCAGAGAGAGTGCGTTCCATACTCGTAAACACTCTTATTTAGCCACAAGCCTAACATTCTGAATAGCATACACACGCTGAGCGTCCGTCTCACGGAAACGTCGTCCTTGATACGAGCACCACCCTCTGCAGCTACAAGGATATCAGACAGAACTTTCTCAACCTACGTCCAGTCGAGATGGAACCAAGAACTGGCATATCTATTTGTCGGGATAGGAGATTGGGATCGACGGGCACGGGAGTGGGGGAGGAAAGTGTTGTATGGAGGGGAAGACGAAGCAGTGAAAGTAAAGAAATTATCATAGCAAAGCTAGCTAAGTCCTACTTCGACCCACCACCTAGAATTGAACTTGGAATAGATCCCATATACCCACCTCTGGTATGTCTCCAAGAATCGGAAGAGCTGCGACTCTCACCTTGCGGCTCGCTCATCGCCCACTATTTTAACCTACAAAAGTAGCTCTACTTCCACATCCGTGGAACTCCACCCTCTATCATAGTCTGGGTAATCTCTCTGCGCAGCGCATTCGCTAAACTAGCTTCACTGTAAGTACAGTAACGAAATACATTGCATATCATCCCAAACGAATTCTCGGCATCGCGGATGGATGCGGTAACGACTATACTTGTCATAGCAATAGTATTCTACCAAGACTATGTAGGTTATATGTGGCTGCATCGAATGATTTCCGCTAACTGTGTTGTAGAATCGTTATCATACCTAGTTGGCCTGGATTCTCAGCTAACATCACTCCTGTTGGTAAACTACGCCGAGTAACGTTCTGGAAGGCAAGGTCTACCTAGGATATCCTGTATCCACTGTTGTGTATCGTGAAGAACCGCTTCTAGATCGTGAGCGCTGTTACACCTGTATGGTCCAGTCTTTTATGTTCTCTGCGCAGACAATGGACCTCAGTGCCCATTCTTTCGTAACTTGTTCAATTTATACATGACATACTGGCTGGCTCATCAGACGACACCGTCTCCTTTAGACATACAACCGGATAAAGCTCCATTCAATTATTGATACTACATAAGTCGAAGAATGCTCATACAACAGTGTCTAGTTCGAATCCATATCAAAGCAAATACATAAAAGCGAGGGAAATGACTTTCTATCTGTCTTGGCCAACTACTAGATATTCATATATTCATATCCCTAGTGGTCCTTCGATTATGTCTGAAAGACGAGGAAGGAGATCAGCGCCAGTGCACCGCTACAAATCCCGCCACCTATCAAAGCACTATAGAACGCCTGATACCAAAGAACGCCTACCACCCAGTTGGACCAGTCCCTTTCAGCACAAAATATCCTATCATGCCATCCAAAATGCTTCCTACCATCAAGTATGTCGCAAATATGAGTTCGGTTGTGAGCCATTCTCCCATAGTCTCCGCCTCGAAAAAAGGCGGGGCGTGAAGATACACCATAGTGAACATTGGGAAAGCGGCAATAGATCCTCCAACCGCGCCAATCTTCGCCATTGTATGGATTTGCGAACGGGTGAATATGGTGCTTCCGACTTTAACTGTCATCCCGAGAGCTCTGTCAAATACAAGGTAAACACCTGGTTGAACATTCAGCCAAAACCAAGCACCTACAAAATGGATGCCCCTACGGCAGCTGACATAGCTAAGATAAGGCAACTATTCGTGGTAATTATTTTAACATGGGATGTTTGGGATATTTACCTTCAGAGACATACCATAAGAAAAACGAATGGATGTGTTTGTGAACTATATACTAAAAGAAATCTGATACTCTAGATGCCAGAGTTCCACGCCCACCGTCAGGACCAGGGCCATAATGCACTGGTGACTGTATGTTGGGAGGATATTGGGCTCTTACGGCTGCATTATCGGAGAGGTTGTACAAATGTGCCATTTTAATTCAAGGTTTGCTGCGAGTAGTGATATTGTAACCGATTGTCAGGTAAGAATACTTCTGATATATACTACCGCGGCGGAAATGCTATGTTGGACTTTGTTGCCAGAGAGATAGTCCATTGTTTCATCGTCTTGTCTCCACGCTCTTGTTATACTACTTATATAGTCGCTACGCTCGAATTTTGCAATTGTATTTGTAACTTGGTAAGGAGAGCTGGACGCCACACTTGATTCCTTCAGTTGTAACTTGTCAATGGTCCACCGAGACGAGTTAAAAATAGATTTCTGCTAAAATTAAATACAACGTCTGGTTTCGTATCCAGAAACTTGTGAGCATGTTCCTTTAATAAACATAATGTGATATGTAGCTATGTTTGTCGTTATAGTACATGGTCTTGCTCATTTTGTGGAAATCAAAATCTGGTGTTTTGTCCAGGCTTCGTGAGAGCCAACGGCCCGGAAATCCGGTCTAGGAGTAATGACGGAATCCTTTTCATCTTTCGAACAATCATCATCCATCTATTCAACTCAAGGATTTTACGTTTGGCACCTATAGTCGAGCCGCCCTCCCCGCCCTTCCACAACTCAGAATTGACAGAGAATGCCATCTGCATTAGTCCTCATCGCCGATGGCACCGAAGAAATGGAGTTGTGGGTAAAATTCCATGCAACCCGCTATAACACTCAGACTAACCTTGTTTCAACGGAACGCTTCCGATAGTACCATTGTATACGATACACTTGTCCGAGCTGAAGTGAAAACTACATCAGCATTTGTACCTGATACCCCTTCACCATCTCACAGCATTAGTCCACCTGCCGCCAAAGGGTCCCGAGGTATCAAAATCATGCCTGACATCTACTTCGATAATGCAGAATGCGGCCCAGTAAGAGCTGAACCACTTTTTTTTTTTCACTCATCCTCAATTATTTATGGTTTTAAAGGATAGATATGATCTTCTGGTTATTCCTGGTGGAGCGAAAGGAGCAGAAACGATGTCAAATAATGTAGGAGTCCAACACCTTGTTAGAAAGTATATCGAGGAAAACAAGTTTCTAGGAATGATTTGTGCTGGTACTTTTAAAATATCCTGCTGTGGCTATACTCCAAATTTAACAAACTAATATAGGGAGTCTGGCTGCCCAGACCTCCAAGCTGCCCAAACAAGCTCTTACATCGCATCCTAGTGTAAAGGCACAGTTAGAAAAAGGTACCATTTACATTCAAAATTTCTAATCTCATTGTCACTCAAATGCTTTTACTCCCTTAGATTTTGACTATTCTGAAGATCCTGTCACTATTTCAGGGAAATTGGTATCAAGGTATAAATTCAATCCTACATACACCACATGGTATTATCGTGCTGACTTCATTAATATTCTTGACGCGAAAGTCGTGGTCCAGGTAGGTCATTAAACTGAGTTAAAGTTTAATTATTACTGAACTATTTAGGCACTGCATTCCCATTCGCCCTGACCCTTGTCGAATTGCTTTGCGGACCTGAAAAACGCGCCGAAGTTCGTGCTCCAATGGTATTTCCAGCCAATACGCCTTTCTAGATATCCGCTGTATTCTACGCGAGGTCTGAATCGAGAAGTATTTTGCTCTATCGCCATGTTCATAGTCTGATGGCAAGTGAATCTATGTTCGAACAACGAGAAACTGTTCAGGAATATCGAGACTCTCGTACGGATATAATTGGGGGTGCGAGGCCATGCTCCCGTCATTATTGACGGTAACGGATCTTCCAACCTAAATACGAGCTGAAAATGGAGGCCCTGAAGTAAAGTGGTTGACGAACCTGCCAAACTTTAGCATTGCAGCCAAATTGAGTGACAGTAGAGCTGCATTGTCGGACAATTGCGAGAACATCCGACGGGAATAGTATCGGGAGGGTATCCGTACTAGCTTCGAGCGGGTAATTGATGTGAACAGTCTGTAACCGCTTTGCGGACGATAAGCATGCAGCAAGATTATTCTGGAAATGCTTCGTTACTCTCATGATGAAGAGTGAGTGATCGGGAAAAGTATACCAGTGACCCTGGCTCTACTACGATAAATAGTTGCTCCAAGGAGGTGCATTTCTCGCAAATATCGCTAATCGCCTGTAAGCTAATCAACATTCTATGAACGGAAAAACGTGTTAAACGTGGGCCATGAATGTTAATTAATTTTGACCAAAAATCATCGGTGACTGGAGATTCAAAGAATGCCCCAGTTGAATAAACATGGAAGACTTCTAAAGGAGCTGACGAGAGGAGGTTGAGTACGTTGGCCATCCAGTCCTTCATTAATAATTGTTGCTGGACGGTCAAGGTGATGGAACGCAGACGGCGAAGCATCTGCTTCGTTGTACAATTCTCAGCGAAAGCGGCCATATCCTACATATACCCACAGTCAAAAAGGGGCCTTTATATAGGGGAGATGGCTCACAAATCTTGCAGACACCCCTTCAAGGCCGAGACTTTCTATCCCTGTGATATTTGAGTCCAAAACAGCCGAGACCCCTTGGTGAGTAACTTTGGGACAGCCAGTAAGATGTATGTGATCAAGGTTCGGTAAGTGATACGCAAGAGATCGGAGAACATCATCCGTTACAATAGGTGAGCTCTAGGTTTTTTAGTAAAATTAGATGTTGAGACCACAGCTATATGCAGTGGGTCCAGACCTTGCAAACAAGAGTCAAACTTCGAAGTGTTTTGCCTGTCTGTGTCAGCCATCCTTCTAGAGCCCCTATCACGGGTACACTGGGCATAATTATAGAGATTTTGGTGAGGTGATTAAACTGAAGAAGCAGTTTGGGATCATAGTTTCCATCGCTATGACCGTTTATCTCAAGTTCTTGGAGTTCTTCTGAGGCTTTTAGTGCATCGAGGATATCTGAGCTGAGCGAGCCATCCCGTGTCCAGGTGCATGATCGAAGAGCAGTACAGTTCCGTAAACCCATTACCACGATGTCAAAAATATCTATGTCTGGGAAGCTTAGGGCCTTTGGGAAGTCGCGGACCTCTACATTCAATCAGTTACGATGGATCAATATTATCATACCCACGAATACAAACCAAGGCGCCGTAAATGCTTCGCTAAATGCGCACATCGGGAAAGAGTGTCAAATAATCTGATAACCTGAAACTGTATATCAGAAACCTTCACCAAAATTAGTTGATGAATACTGGCTTTATATTTGCTTTCCTTGTGCCATGCGTATATTGATGCTCTCGAGTACAACAGAGGCGTAGAAAATGCATAAAAGGTCTTATTGACCAGAGAAGTGGACGCCAGATGGTGAGGCTTGGGAAGATAGACCAATATAGCGGGTAAGAGTTCGAGGGGGAGATCTATGAATTGAACCATTGCTAAGTTTCCCTTGTAGCCGTGGTGGAACAATGACGACGGTTGAGGGTATGTCCGGGCCGACTCAGAACTGGCACAATCATACTCATATTTATCTAAAGCTTTAAAGACAAACAATGTCTAAAGCTACACTAGCGAGTCCATCCAACAGCAGCCGCGTGCTAAACTATAGCTCTCTTGAACCACAACCACCACCATGTCCGACACCGAGGACCATCATGGATATAATCAAGGAGATCCAGACGCAGTAATGCATGATCCGGATGAGCAGGTTGAGGAAGAGGAAGAAGAGGAGGAAGAGGAGGAAGATACCGGGAAAGTGAAGTCAAGACGAAGAGACTATGACGAGGAAGAAGAGGAAGAAGAGGACGAGGAGGATGACGAGGAGGATGAAGAAGAAGAAGAAGCTGCAGGGAAAAAAGGGAAAAAGCGCGCAAAAGTGAGTCACATTCTGTTATGTATCGCACACACGTCGCTGACGTTGTTCATAGCACCGTCATAAGCGACCGGCTGGGGCTAGTCGTTTCCTTGATATTGAGGCTGAGGTCAGCGAAGATGAGGATGAAGATGAGGATGAGGAAGACTTTGGGGCTGGTATGTCGCTCTGTTCTGACTGCCTGGCCAACATTTACACATAGTATCTTCACAGACGGGTTTATTGAAACTACAGACGATGTGGATGAGGATATGAATCGACGACAGCATGCACTCTTGGATAGCAAACGGCAGTTTGAGGAGGAAGACAAAAGTCCTGAGCAAATTGCAAGGGATCTTAGCAAGCGTTATGGTGGCCGATCTGCTACTCGTTATACGGGCGACATGAACGAAATTCCTCAGAGGTTACTTATGCCTTCTGTCCATGACGCTAGTTTATGGCAAGTTCGAGTCAAGGTGAGTGCCTGAATCTTTATCTTTCTGTTCACTTCTAACCCATATTCCAGCCTGGTCGTGAACGAGACATCGTTTTCAGTCTTATGCGTAAAGCTATCGACGTAGAATATACCGCCCGACCCCTCAACATTCTCTCCGCTTTTCAGCGCGACTCTCTTCCTGGTATGATCTATGTGGAAGCCCGCAGTGCAAAGCAAGTGCAAGAGGCATGTAATGGCCTCGTTGGCGTATATCCTAGTCGTGGAATCCAGCTAGTACCCATCGAGGAAATGGCCAGTCTGCTGCAGATCAAGACGAAAGACCTTACAGTTACCCCAGGAAGTTGGGTCCGCATGCGTCGTGGCAAATATGCCGGTGACCTTGCACAGGTTATGGACATGACGGACATAGGAGAGGATGTTGGGCTCAGATTCGTTCCTCGTATCGACCTCACGCCCAAGGACGATGCCATGTTGGACGGGTCAAAAAAGCGGAAGAAGACGGTTGCTGGTCCCACTACGGTGCGCCCGCCACAACGGCTCTTCAATTACGAGGAAGTTGTCAAGGTGTATGGGCGTAAGGCTGTTTTGAAGAAGAACCAGACCTTTGTTTTCCAGGGTGATTCATTCAGGGATGGATTCCTGGAGAAGGATTTCAAGCTTAGTGCCCTAATTCTGGAGGACGTCAACCCCACCCTCGATGAAATCACGCAGTTCACACAAAAGCAGGACACTGGGGAGGAAAGCGTTGTCGATCTGTCCGTCATTGCCGAATCGTCAAGAAAAGCGGCTGTAGCCGTACTACAACCTGGTGATCACGTCGAAGTTTTCGAGGGTGAACAGTCTGGTGTACATGGTGTAGTAGACGAGATCAACGGAGACGTGGTCACCATAACGGCTATCGGCGTTGATATCGATGGCCAGAAGGTAGAATTGCCAGCCCGCAGTGTTCGCAAACGGTTCAAAGCTGGAGACCATGTTAAAGTCATGTCTGGTCAAAACGCAGATGAAACTGGTTTGGTGGTGTCGGTAGCTGGTAATGTTGTGACCTTTTTGTCTGACATGTCTATGCAGGAGGTGAGCCCCATGACCACCTATCCATATCTTTATAATCTCATAACCGATTTCAGGTCTCGGTGTTCTCTAAGGATCTTCGAGAAGCGGCTGAAGTCGGTTTGGGCACTAATATTGTTGGAAATTATGAACTTCACGATCTGGTTCAGCTAGAGTGCGCAATTTCTGATCATACAAGCTTTTAAAATTCATCTTGTTCACAGTGCTCAAACCGTTGGTGTTATCTTCAAGACTGAACGTGATTCATTCCGCGTTTTGGATCAGAATGGGCAAATTCGTCTTGTACAACCGCATCAGATCTCTATGCGTCGTGATTCAACAAGAGCCATTGCTACTGATTCAGAAGGACATGAATTACGTATCAACGACAACATGAAGGAGATTGAGGGCGAAGGGCGAAAAGGACGCGTTCTGCATATTCATCAGTCTTACTATGCTTTCTTGCACAACCGCGATATCATTGAAAACGGCGGTGTTTTCGTCACCCGTGCTCGTTCTCTGGCCTCCCTTGCTCCTAAGAGCAATATCTTGAAAACAGCCGGGGCCGATCTCTCGAAGATGAATCCCGCGCTTGTTGCTCCTACTGGCGGTATGGTGGGCTCTGGTAACATGGGTCGTGGTCCCAGGGATCGTTCAATCGGGCTGACAGTCATGGTCGTCAAGGGCGCACATAAAGGGTACGCGGGCACTATCAAGGATACCAATGGACCCATTGCTCGTGTCGAACTCAGGACAGGGAATAAGATCATATCTATTGAGAAGGATAAGCTTTACAAGCGATTGTGAGTTCATCTACAGTTTGAATTCGAATCCAAGCTAATATGAGTTAAGACCGGACGGCAAACTCGAGCCTCTCGATAAATTTTCAGGTGGTGGTGGTGGTGGTGGTGGAGGAGGAGGAGGAGGAGGCCGTCGTAATGGTGGTCCAGGGACAGGGGCAGGAGGTTGGGGTGGTCCCCCAGCAGGCGGACGTACACCATGGAGTGGCGCCTCGGGTGGCAAAACACCAAACCCTTACGGAGGGGATGGTCGTACTCCAGGTTGGGGCGCCTCCGGTCGTACTCCCAATCCGCACGCTGACGGTGGCAAAACACCAAATGCTGCATGGAGCGCATCATCACGTACTCCCAACCCATATGCCAACGATGGTGGACGCACACCAGGACCCTGGAGTACCAGTTCACGGACACCAAACCCATACACATCAGGTACCGGCTCGAGCTCAGAGGGCACTGCTTGGGGAGGAGCAACACCTCGACCTGGAGGCTGGGGAGGTGCTACGCCCGGAAGACCGGCTCCTGCTGCAACATCGAGTTGGGGTGGTGCGACGCCTGGACGAACAGCTCCCGCTGCTACTTCAAGTTGGGGAGGTGCTACGCCCGGGCGAGCTCCTGTGAGTACGGCTGCTACAGTTAGTGGCGGATGGGGTGGAGACACTGGTTGGGGGGCTGCGTCGCCTGCACGAGCTGGAGGTTGGGGAGATGCTTGGGTATGTTCTCTTCCTTTTCGGTCTTTGCATATATTCATCTTCTTTTCTCGGCGCAGAGTGCTCCTACACCCGCTGCGGCTGCTACACCTGGAATGGGTACTGGTCAAACACCTGCGTTCAGTGCGCCCACGCCAGGCGTCGCACCCACACCATGGAGCAATCCTGGTGGTATGTCTGCACCGACGCCAGGGGCTGGACCTTACTCGTATACTCAATCAACCAGCGAGTCAAATGGTACGTACATTTAATCTTCTGCATTTGAATCACATATTCACTTCTTTTATAGAACTTTCACCTGACTGGGTATTCGACTTGGGCAACTACCAAAATCGTGTCAAGGTCAAAGTGCATGGTACTCGTATAGATAACTACCTCAGCGGGGACTATGAAGAGAAGGCTGGTCGCCTGGAAGCTGCTTCCCGCTATGCCGCACAGTTCGACCAAACCGTGACCATTCGCTTCGACGATGGGGAGCAGAGGAGCTTCTTAGCTAAGTACATCGTTCCTGTTGAGCCGACGCACAATGGCGAAGAGGTATATGTGTTTGGTGGTCAGTACAAGGGGATCACAGTGACGGTCAGGGAGAAGCCTGAGGATGATATGGTCACCGTGTCCACCAAGGCAGCACCAATGACAATGTTTGAGGTTGCAAGGGATCTGTTGGTTGCTCTGTATGATGAACAGCAAAGATAGTAGCTATATATATATATTGTACTTTACATTTGTTTTTGCTTTCGTAACTTTCGTAATCCTCTATTTCCCTGGAATAACTGGTCTCTAGTCTTGACATTGTACATACGATAGGTATCGCCGAAAATAGTAAACTTCGAACCCCGACACGCATTGACCGTGAAGTGTCCCATTGTTTACTTGTACTACTACATTCTCTTCAAACAGAATGGCAAAAACGCAAGTTCCACTACAAGCTCGTCGTTTGCGGACTATAATATGGTCTCTGCCTATCATGGCAGCTGCTGGACGTTCGTATTTTCACTGCACTTTTCCTGGCGCGCTCTGATTATGTCCTCAGTTGTATCTTATAAACGCTTTGTACTGGGAGAACCCCAGCGCAAGGTCAACGAGACGACCGGCCCAACAAAACCACTGCATAGCGGTGTTGATACCAATATTTCCAGCTCACATCCCACTCCACCTATATCATAAGAGCCTTCAGGCACTTCAAGTACGGTTAAATAAACCTGCGTCGTTTTGTGGACCGAAGTTGAACCCATCTCGTACAGATAAATCTCTAATAACACGTATATATACCTATCCCCTCTGGTTTATATCCCCTCTCTTGTGCAACGAATCTATTGCTTGACCTCGCTCTGAGGGATAATGCGTGTGCCTGGTATTCTGGCAGGGTTGAAGGAGCGGTCGCAGTCCGCGTAGGCGGCACCTGCTCCGAAACCGGTAGAGAGTGCAATGGGCCATGTCCGTCCTGTTGAGGGAGAAGGAGAACGGAAATTTAGTTTGGTTTGACAAGTTTTAGTAGTTTAATGACACGAACGGCGGAAGAAAATTACAGATGCGACGACACCAACGCTGAAGCCCACTCCTCTGTTGGTAGGTTCAGTCATAAATGGAAACTTTCAATAGTATTGTTACGCACGATTTAACCAGGAGATCCGCCACTATCCGGTGTGTATTGACATTAGCCCAGCGAATGGTATGTTATAAGATGAACCTACAGCAGCGATCATACTGGTAATATGTTAGTCGAAGTCACGCGAAGTATGGTGGCAGATGAGGCTCACCTTCTGACCAAGAATATCCTCGCTTGAGGTGGGCTTTGTCGATGACATTGCGTTGTGTGTTGAAGGCGTTGCGAGCGTCGATGTCGAGGAAATCCCGGGAGTAACCGATACTATTGAGAAGGGGGGTTGATGCCAAACACCAGTTGGTATATTGAAGTCCGAAGTCAACTTAAAGTTTGAACAAAACTATTAACCATTACTTCAACTATGTCGCTCATAGAAAAACTACTACATAATCCTATCGATTAAATCATCCAATCACCCTTTGCTTCAAAAGGCTGACTTGAATGCCTGCTCCATTGTTGTCGTCGCTTATCAGAACCTAGCAGAAAGAAATTCTTCGGGAACGCACATTTCCCAGGGTTCACAGTTCAGCTCCGCCATCTCAGCCCCTCCGACGCAAGGAATACGCTATTGAATGCAAACCCGTTTATATGAAGCTCTAAAGGTATCTCCGCACATCGCTAGTTATCCGTGGACTGTCTCTCGCGATCTAGACGGGTGATGCGGCTCCTACAATGTCATTTACCTCATTCTTCCACTTCTCAATCCGCTTCTCAACAACCCAAGTACTCTCGAAATATGGGCACTGTGTGGCAGCTCCAGTGAAATATACTACTACAGCGATCGCTAGCTGCTGTGACGGCCAAGATTGGATCATCGAGTAACAGTGATCGTTCTGAGAAACGTATCCCACTTTCCTGTAATCTGGCTCACCACTGGCCCGCATAACGTCAAGCTCTTCTAGATGGAGCTTGATAAATACACCACAAATATGGCCTCTTTTAAATGATTTATTACAGTCACCATCCATTAATGTCTTACCATCGAACTCTGTCATAGTTCTAGAAGAATGGGTGCATCACCATTTAGATGACACCCCACTCTGAGAGCCCAATTGCAAAATATGTATTGCGATTAAGCAATACAAGGTATTTACTCAAAATACGACTACGGGTACTTTTGGTAAGTACGAAAAAACAGGGTCAGATATTAAAATTTTAATCAAAGAGCAACCTTCCTTTGTTTTCATACCAGGTCTCCCATTTATGCGTACATGCAATACAGAACAAGATCAACCTAGTAGCCTCCGCATTCGATCCTGTAAAGGTGCTTTGAAAGCAAGTTCTATTTATAGAAACAGCTCTTGTAAGCTGCCAAGGCCGATCAAACCTCACTAAGTCAACACTGTAATCTACACCCTCAACCTCAGGAACCTCGTTGACTCCTACCTGATATTACAGAGCAACTGCTCATATCTTCTTCTCTGCTTTCAAAGCCTACATACACACTTCGTATCTCAGTGCTATAAGATGGGTCTTGAGGCGACGGTTACAGTCCAACAACAGCTCTTCTATCCTCGCTCTTCTCTCTTCGGTCCTCCTCTATACCTCCCCTATAACCCGAGTGCATTCTTACAGCCCTCGTTTCGTCTCTTGTATTAGGACGATTTCTACTATCTATCTCTTTAGTATTCTTTCTATCTCCAAAGTCTAATGTCGACCGAAATCACTCCCGCCCAGTCTGTTGCTGAGATCAACATTGATCGCATGTATCTCAGCCCGTGTCCTACTCTAGTAGGTGATCATGACGAGGAGAAAGGCTCTAAGGAGATGCTGTCTGAAACTCCCAATGTTGCTACGATTGAATCGGCCTCGCTGACGCCTCTGCGCAAAATTCTTATACTGTCGATCCTGTCTGCCGCCCAGTTCTTCGATATTTTCAACGCCGTCGCCTCTATCGTATCTCTCCCTCAAGTGCGTTTAATGTAGCTGAATCCTGTTATATCTCGATTACTGACAGCCCAGTTCATAGATAAGCAAAGATCTAAATTTCCAACCTGGAACAATCCAATGGATTCTGTCCGGTTACACCTTGACATTTGCATCCTTCATGCTCGTCGCA
>ML213762.1:0-14833 GCA_004379715.1 Crucibulum laeve
CTGACAATCCCTGGTCGAAAAGAGATGTATTGAAGTCGATTTAGCGGCATCAGGACCGAGTTTCCGGGTACAGAGCCGTGCGAGGCTCGTCAATGTATAATGGACTGAGGTGTTAGGCCACTATCTACGACGTATATATAAGTCCCCATAGAATAAAGGAAGGACGAGATAAAGGAGAGTAAGGTAAAGGAATAGGCAAAATAAAGGATGTAAAAAAGGTCGTTATTCACGGTGATTGTCACATCTCAACATGTAGTATACTAATAAACATATTAATGTAAGACAATATTAATAACAATAACAAACCATTATTGCTTTCAAATTTCAGCTCACACAGCACTGAAATCCACTTTTCAAGTCTATAGGATTACAGTACACTCAGTACTGTAATTCAATCTATAAGCCTGTATCAGCGATTGATTAGAAAAAATAAATGGTTTATCAGTGATATTAGTTGACGAAATACGGTATTGAGTATACAATAGCCTTGAAATCAAGTACTTTAGTGTCAAGAGCCCTGTAATTGAATTTATAAGCAATACAGTGCTGAGAGCACAATCAACTTGATTAGTGTCAAGAACACAGAAATTCAATCTATAATAAATAATTTACATGCAAGATACGAGATTATCGTCTGATTCACTGCTGAGAACTGAGATAATACGTGGTGGATAAGACTGGTAAGGTCTGTCATGAGGCCCTAGGATTTGGAGAAATATAATGCGTCTTGTGCTTCAAGTTTCGAGGGTGTACAATAGGAATTTTGCGAGCAAAGTGGTCGCATTATTCTACACGTCGTCAGCGAGAAGATGAATACCGGGACGCGTTCAGGCGGATTTGCATCGGAGAAATTGCATGAACGTAAAATACGCGCAAAAGCTTAAAAGTAAATCAACGCGCTAGACCTCGCCTTGTGATCGCGTGCAGGTCACACCGGCCTTTTGAGGGAATAAATCCGTTACGGGTATAGTTATATTTAGGGAAGATAAAGGACCGAATTTAAACCACAAGCAAAAGACGTCTTTTTCGTCGAGTTCAATTGTGCGAGAAGCTCGTATAGATGGTCCGGATGGTGCAAATGATCATCTGCCAGTATCCAAAGGAGCGTTCCAACCACAGATGCAGTAGTATCTCGATATCTGAATAGGCGTAGAAGCCGGATTTATATCTCTATTGAAGTCGGCTCCGGGTACTTGAATATTGAATGCAGAATCATGATCTCAATGCTCCAATAATCAGTTAAAAAAAGATGTCTCGAGGCTGGACGGATACGATCCGACTATGATAGACAGGCCTTCTATACATCGTAGTGGTGTCTCGAACCAAGGTGTCAAAATCTGTGATCACGAGCGGATGTACGCCTTCGCGCGATGTTTTTCCGACTGCATTGGGGAGAACATGAGGCACAAGGAAGCGATAAAAGGACTCTTGCATTTCAATAAGTGGATCGGCTCAGCGCTGGGATTGAATAGTAAGTGGCAATTCTTTGGTTTGACAGCTGGGATTGTGGGTGAAAGTCTCGTACAGTATGGAATAACGCTTAGCATATAGCTTAGCTCAGAATTTCGGTGATCTATCATCCAATATACCTCTAATAATTGTTTCCTGCTTCTTCAAGCATGATTCGGATAAACTTCGCCAAGGGATATTCCATAGATCTAAGGTATCGAAAACTTGTATAGGCTTGCCTACGCCAGTTGGTTGCTGATAATTTAATACTGAAACCGTCTGATAGGCACAAATTGCTATTCTGAAGCAATTAAAAGCACATCGAGCCTTTTCGATTTTATTTTATTTTATCAGACGATTTAGCCACTATAAAAGTAGCAGCGATTAAGTATCATGCACCCTATTAGCCAGGCAGCATGCAGTCAGAAGCACGAAAGAGATGAGCTATATGTGAGTTGCTAGGACGGATGTAAATCGGTGAATGTCCACGAGTGAGGAAGCAAAATAGACGTCGAGGAGATATCTTGCGGTATCCAAACATAAACACATGTGGTATACAACGAAGCTATTAACTGTCGGTGAAACGTTATAGCTGCAATATACACCTCCGACAACAGTTATAGCCAACGAGCTCGTAATCGCGTATTCTTGCAATTGTATTCTAGTCTAAGATGTTTGAACTCTTGAATTTGTTCCAGCCACATCTCGTGTTTAAGTAGATAAATGACACAGAGTTACAGGTGAAAGAATCTTGCGTTGACGGGTTCAAGTGTGAGCAAAGCTTGAGGTGCGTGATCCGATCGCGAACGCACATCATCTGCCCACCTGAGCTGTAGTGCCCAGTAATCTAACTATCTTAAGAGTCAAAAGAATTGAAATATTTCGAGGCTCAACGGCTGTGATCTGGGTATGAAGTCATTTGAATCTGCAGGGCAAGGTCTGTAGAGTACTGATTCAACTGTGATCATGACAGGCCAAAATCTTTACAGCGAGGATTTTCCGAGTACACTGGTGAAGACATAAGGAGACAAGAATCATACGAGAATGAGACAGCCGACTGAATGTCTTGACATCCCCGATCGCAATCCGAGTATGTACATAGTTGGTACTCGACGTCGCCCTGGTACGGAGTACTGTAGAAGATGTCGCAGCTGTTGGTGAACAGTAAAGTTAGGAACTAGTACGCGCACACCTAGGATCGCAGTTAGATTTTTGATGCTCCACCTAAGACACTGCTGTTACACGGAAGTTGAGGGATGAGAGGTACCTCAGTTGTCGGCTGGTAATGATGCTACTGAACACAGCTAAGGGACTTGGCACAGGGCTGGTAGTTTCGAGGGAGTCACGCAAAACAGTCATTAGAAGTTATCTACCTTCGACAGTGAGAATGCACCAGGCTAAAGGAGGGGGTATCTCATCAGTAGAAGGACGAGGAAGTGGCGGTGTTAAAGAAACCACGGACGGGTTAGCGGGGACCAAGAAGCCATTACCATATAATAATGTGTGGTTATGGTGCATGCCATCAAAAGTAGTGGCCAAATTGGGATTGAATTTTTTTTTTTGAATCTTGTAAATGTAAATGTTTGGCAGGTCAAAACGCATTAGTGGCCTCCACAAGAGTGTATCAAAGCAAGATAAAGTACAGTGTGGGACACTCAAAACCGACCTCCGAACCGATCAAATTTTGATATCACATCTCGTCATGGTAAGACCTTTTTTTTGTCCCAAAAACCATCGGAATCGACTCGGATTTAAGAGGTCTTTCGAACTATCTGACTTTTATTCCAACATTCCGAGTTTTTAAAAAAAAAAACTGTTTTAAAAGTGAATTTTGGACCCTTAATGATATTAATAGGTAAGATAAGATCAAAAGATAAGAAGTTATCTAATCAATTGTTAGATAGTTGAGATAAATTGCTATTTCTACCTCTATTTACGCCGCGTTATTAAGAATGTTCGCATCCATTATTATGCTTTGCTTAATTGCACGATGTGAGCAATACTTCTTAATGGCATACTCTACCTGAGCAACATTGAATCGACAGCTTTCTTTAGGCATGATGAGGAAATAACAATATTGTAGATATAATGCGCTGCTCCCGACCCCCAATAGTCATGAATTTTGTTGAATTTTCTATCCCGAAAGTGAATTTGGTCACGTGATAACCTCAATTTCGGAGATTGCATTTTTATGAGAATTGACCCATGCTTCCCGCCAAATCTGCAATCGGAATTGCGAAATTCTCAAATTTAATCTTACACATCAGAGGTAGTGTTTATCTGTCCCACACTGTAGGATGAACAAATGGGGTAGAAAAAAATATTTCGAGGCACTCAAAACTGTCATTTTTAAGCATGCCCCTCACCTCAAACAAGCGTAAAAAAGCATCTACAATCCGCCGCTCGTGCTCGTGCTCTTCAAATTCGATGCATAGAGCCTCTATAGATAATTTATCACTTATCTAATAAACCCTGACTTGCTTTTTCAGGATGGGTGGCTAAATCTCTGGGACCTGAAATTTAATAACTGTCGATTTTATTTTTTATTTTTTATTTTTTTATTTTTTCGAAAATCGCTTGAACAAGTCTGTTCATCTCGTCAGAATATGGAGCTTTGTTAAAGGAATAAGGTTTTGGACCCTTTTTCGAGCTGCTATGTCCGTTGTACAAAAGTAGTGGTGAGCTGACGGCACGCACCATAGGAAGTTCCATAATCACCTAAGTCTGTCCATCTGGCTCGAGGAAAATAAAAGGGCTATATATATATTCTTTTTTTCCTGGTATACTCTTGATGCGAACACAAATCAACTCCCAATGATATCTCGCGGTAATTATATTATCAGGACCTCTTCTGTTCACGATCAGCCTCTCTGCTCATGATTTGAACATAGAAGTCTCCCGTCTGTGCAGGGAGAATAGATCCACCACGTTTCTTGAATCCCATCGCCATGTATTTCTTCACCTGATCCCGGAATTGAAATGGTCAACTCGTGATGCATGATGAAGCTAACACAATGGTGACATACGTTGATCTCTTCAGCTGGGGCGACGCCTATGAGCATACCATCACCTTTAATCTATTATAAGAATATTTAGTGCATATAGTCGTAGTCATAAATATCAAGTAAACGACATATGTGTTACCTTGTCATAAAATGTATCTATTAGAGCAGTAGCATATCCTTTCCCTTCATGACCTAGTTTAGTAACTAAGTTATTTAGCCACCATCTTTTCTTCTTTTCCTTTCATCCAAATTAAGTTTCTGTAAACTTGAAAGAGCTACAATAATATTTACCTCATCGCTAAATAGCTCGGATTTTAATTTGACTAGGACTTCCAGTGACTAGTTGAAAAATATGTTGGAACCAAAAATCATAGGAAGATATATCAAGCATGAGTATTTGAGTCACGAACCGTGTGCATATTCCAATATTTAGCTTCATGTGATATTTTGTCAAAGACTTCATCGTATCCCAGGGCTCTTTGCTCTTTGCTATAAATAAATTACGAAAACAATCCAATATATTTATTGAAAGAAGACCACGTACGTTTTAAAAAGATATGTATCTGGCCCAAACCATGAAGCTGTGGCGACAATCTCGTTACCGCTCTTGACAATATAAAGCTCGCCCTCAAGGACTGTGGCACGAGTTACAGCTCGACAAAAATCAGGGTGGAGGCTCCAATCGCCGCCTAGGATAGCCTTATGTGTGATCTCTGCTTCAACTTATGTTATCGATATGCACTTTATGTAGAAGCGTTGACACCTTGCCTTCATAAAAGGCGCGGGAACACATATCTGAAACTTCTTCTATTTGAGCTTCTACGAACGCAAATTTCAGCATCCGTACATAGCCATTTACAGATGGCTATACTAACCAGTTGGTTCTTTGAGATGCTGAACCTCGAAAGTGTCCATGTCTGGGCCCCTGTAGGTTAAGGCAAGAAGATAGATGCAACCTTGGATAAGTATGTGCAGAAGGGGAGCAACGCAGTTTAAATTGCATGCAAGCAGTTGGTACAATCGAATATATAGTCCTCTTATACGTCATAGATACCACCAATACTTGAATGCTGCGAGTTGGCTGCGGAAGGGGATGGCAATGACTGCGGAGTCCTGTGCTGACTCTACTACTGCTCGGGAGAACTCTAAATATGGTCCTACGCATGGATCCATCTTCCACTTAGAACAGAGTCCGAAGACTACGGTTTACAGAATCACTCAGAATATTTCACTCCCAGCAAGTGGCTCACGTCCTCATTATATATTCTTTAAATCGGACGGGTCTAGTGAGTGAGCGAATAATAATGCTAGTGAGAGCCTTCCCATTCTTGTGGGAACCGTCTCGCGCAATTTCCTCACAACGGCGAGGTGCCCTGAAAGTTGGCTATATTCTTGGTTTTGCATCTGCCTGTATTGTATCAGCGACCAATAGATAGAACGAACCTTCAAAATGAACGTATGGAAGCTTGAAGACAGCGTGAAGCGCGAGAAAAAAGTAGAAGGTAGAAGGAGATGCTTCTTACCAGCCGTCTGATGCTCCATGTCTCGAAATCCAAACTTCCGTCGATATGAAATCGGATTAAGAGCAAAGAAAATGCTTAATAAAGCATAAGCTAACTTCGTCGCAGAGATAGATCTGGTTCGATCTGAGTTTGCTCAAGAATCTTGGACTTCAGTAGCTGCGATGTACCCTCGACGAACTCGCAGCGGGCTGAACGTAGCTACGATCTCCATTGGAGTAGGCTCTGGGTTCTTGAATATTGAATGCAGAACCATGATTTCGATACTCCAAGACACATTGAGACGTAAATATCTCGAGGCTCGATGAGTACGACCCTACTATGCTAGACAGGCGTTCTATACAGTGTGGTGGTGGTTCGAATTACAAAGGTGGCAAAGTCTGTAATCACGAGTGGACATACGTCTTCGCGTGACGTTTTCCCGAATGTATTGGCGAGGGCATGAGGAGCCTAGCAGAGCACGAGGAGGCAACAAGAGGACTCCTGTGCTGCGATAAATAGAACAGCACAACGCTGGAATTGAATAGTAGATGGAGATGATTAGATTGACTTATGGGAATACCGCTTATGTATAATTTAGCTCAACAATTCGGTAATCCATCATCCACATACCTCTAAGAACCGTTCGCTGCTTCCTCGAACCTATTTGGGGTAAAATTCGCCAAGGAGAAGTTCCCGTAGGGTATCAAAGCCTTCTTCGACCATGTCGTTCTTGTTCGAGATCCGCGCGGGAACTGCCTTTGCTGTGACGGATCAACCTCGCTGAAATTAGCTGCTGATGCTTTGGACGCCGTATAAATTACTTAAAGAATTAGGACGTTGTCTAAGAGAATCATACCATGAGTTATATCACTGACGCTGAGGAATAATGGTGTTCTCACTGCGAAATAAAAGTGGCCCGGATAAAATGTAGATGCTGCTATCTTCTGTACCCCTCCTGGTTGAAGCTGGTAGTCGTCCTTGGATTTAAGCTGCAGATTAACATAGGTCATCGTATCATCGTCAAATTGCAGCAAAATATGATGTCGGGTCCAGTGAGCTGATCCGGAAAACGGATCACCGCCTCGCTACGAATTATCAACTCAAATGTTTCAGGCTTGATTTGACAGCTGGTAGTAAAATGCTTTGACATCGTATTATCGAAGGATACCGCTTTCGGCGCACCTTTGGTAACGATTTCGCCATTTGCATCTATCAGTCTAGTTTTCTTCTTTGCTGCAGGAGGTGGATTGGGTCCGAAGCCGAAGATCTCATCCAAGTGACGTGGGAGACAAAAATGTACAGGGAGTAGATAGAAGTTATCACTTCAATATAGCTCCCTAGGGCTGGTTTCTTTTGCATTTGCTGTAGGAAATATTTTTTGATATCACCACAACGGTTAGGATAGATCGACGCAGAAGCTAACACAAGGGGCTCATCCATCTTCAGTGCAATTTCAGAAGAAGCGATGCCAGAGTGATAGTATCTAGCTAAGTTGTTGTAGGTTAATTCCACGGAGTCCAATTTCTTGTCTTGCGACATCTTCAGAATGTAGTACAAGATCCAGTCATCCTGCATACCATCCAATAGCAACCTCATCCTACCTTCTCCTAGCGGCCCAAGGACTGAGCTGATAGATTATACATGTCAGAAGAATTAAGAGAGCTAAAGGATTGAACAACACACCATTTCCCGTGGCTAAACATATTTTTCAGCGTCTCCTTCTTCGTGGTGCCAGTTTCAAGATCATGGAACAAGAGGCAGGGTTCATCAGCAACAACAGGGATGTGAAGGTTTTAGATATGTGAGGAGACGTCTGCATCCTCTGCATCTGACTTGAACAAGTCATAAGGCTTTAATTTGCTCAAATAAGATGATAAGGCGTGTTGTAAACACGCAACGTCTTTGGCAGCAGCAAGGATATCGGCATTGTCCTTTCTTTTTTGTTGTCGCCTGTCTTTCTAAATTGTTTTCGAGCTGAGAGGTGTAAATGAGTTATCAAAATTTCAGATCAGGGATGACGGAAAGATTTACCATGTAGGCAAATTATAGAGTATTTATGCTTCCTAAAGCTGATTTCGACTAGGTTCGCAGCGCCTTCGTCGTTTTCGAGGTATCTAGCAATGTCTATTCACCTGTGGGTAGCTTCAACGCCTCTGAAAGAGCCAATGTTATTAGAAAGATTCTCAGAATAAACGACATGAGTAAAACTCATAGAAGCTTGAGAGTTATAGAATTAAGCCCTCAATGTACACTGGTGGTCTCTTTTAAAAATAGGACGGTTAGATAGAGGATGTTATTGCCGATATTGGGCTGATATTGGATAAACTGTTATAAACATAGATATCTAGTTCGAACAAGCGAGATGAGAGTACTCACAAGGCAAGAGGAGGCAAAACGTATGAAGGTGAAACCAATTAGCTTATCGTCCACGAGGCTGCGAATAGAGTTTTACAAAGACCATGAGGCGCAACCGTCACTTTAACATGTGAGGACAGACGCATTCGGTAGTAAAGCAGACATGTAGTCTGTACCATTGCGCGATAATATCACAATCTCTACGTTTTCTTTGAGGGTCTAGCTCACCAAAGGAAATTGGTAAACACGATTTCTATACACAAAATATGACAGCAAAACACAATACACCAGTATAAAGAATATTCACATTACTATTTTGATTTTAGCTCTTCGCTCTTCACCCGTCTTACTACCACAATAGTCATTCGAGAATGAATAGATATCCCGCCCCAAAGGGAACAATGGATAATACTAGCACTTGATGAAGTTCCCTACAATCATACTGGGGATACCCCACTTGTCCCTCCGTATCGTAAATGAGAAACAGCAGTTAATGAATCCCTCCTCCATCGGCTGCTGGCCTTGTTCTTCTTTCACAGGGGCATCACCAGCAGAGTCGCCCCCATCCCTCGATGCCAGGACACTGTTCTTAGGTGGTGAACCTTGGATCATTTTGGAAGAAGGTGAAGTGGCAGAAGCAGCGGAAGGATTCAGTACAGGCTTATACCGCAGCACGCAGGAGGTGAGCACGGCTTTTTGAGACGAGTCAAATGCAACGTGGCCGTATTTCTACATGGTGAATGACTGTAAGAAACATTACGAAGCAAAGCATAGAATAGGAAGACGTACCTCCCAGTAATTGACAGCAGATTCTTCAGCCATCAATTCGTAGATGCATAATCGACCCTATAGGTAAAGAAGTAAGCGCCTAAATCCATTGTCGTGACAAAGAACGATAAGTGAATGTAGCAGTATGAGGATCCCAATACGGTAGAACCACAAGTGATATGGCTACACAGGTGGGTATCCAACGTAGAATATACACTCGACCACCAGCATGAGACCACCCACCAACCGAAATTAAACTGATGAAACACTCACATCACGCATCATGTACCCATCGACACCGACCAACTCCGAGAACTCCCTATTGCCTTTGTATATCTCGCCAGTACGGCGCCACAAGCATGCGGGAACACCCATCGCAGAGAATACTCTATCATAGTCCAGCAGGAGACGCTCGAAAGCTTCTTCGATGAATACCAGGTCCTGATTGGATCATCAGCGGTTGTGGTAGGAGTACAAGGAAAGAAGAGTGGAGGGAGGAGAATACTCACAAGGTCGCGTAATGACTGCGCTACAGCCTATCCGTCGAAAAAGGTTCACCAGTTAGCATCTAGAGGAAGCGAGGAGGGAGCAGGCTCACCCGGAACTTTGGTCTTAGCACTGACAACGGCTGCAGAATCTGCTGCTTTGACTCTTGTGAGACGCTGTCGACAGAGCGTCAAGATCAGTGTGTGTTTGAACTCCCAAAGCAAAAAAACTTACTTCCGGTCCATCCACCTCGAGAGCCTCGCATACCCCTTGACATAATTATATGGCTTCAACAAGCCCGCTTCATACTTACTCCTAATAACTCTATTCAGTCTCTCATCCCTCGACCCCGACTCCTGATCAGCCGCCGTCAGTAGGAACTTCTCCGTCTTCGTAGCAGCCGGCAATATCGTCGGCGTCTCCGATTCTGCACTCGCAGAAGAGGTGGTAGCGGCGTTGTTGGGGTCGTTACTTGTCGGCTGGTTGATTGATGCCGTGGCGTTGAGTGAGGAGAGATTTACCGACGAGGATGAGCTACTCGAGGGGTCGCTGGTGATCGCAGGGGAGGTATCGGTGGTGGCGCTAGCTTGGATTTGGATGGTGTTGCTCCCTGGGGTGGCACCGGAGCCAGAGAGGCTGGAGAAAGTCGTGGAGGACATAAGGGAGGGCGCGACGGTTGTGGGGGCGGTGAAGAATGATCCTTCATCGAGCGTTTCAAGAAAGTCGCTGTGCATTGGTATGAGTATGTCGAAGACAAACAAAGGAGGGATACGCACGTCAGCACAGAGAACTCATTTCCTAGCGTCTCGGGATGGTACATGTAGCTCGTTTGTGGCATTGTCATGGGCCAGGCGGCGGTTGCTGGTTGCGGTGGGCCTTGGTACACTGGAACTAGAAGAGGGACATTAGCATGTTGTTTGAACGAAGGCTATGCGAACAAAAGATAGAGAGTAGAAGAGAACATGTCGACATATCGGCCTCCCACAACCAGTGGGCAAGCGCTCTTATGACGGTGCGGATATAGAGTATTTCTCCCGCACGAACAAGGATTCAAGAGAAGATCGTGTCAACATCGTAGAAAAGCTGCATATCACGATGAGATCAGGTCAGATTCAGAAGATGCGCACAGAGAGCTTGGGATATGGTGCGAGAAATGATTGCAAAACGGATCGGGGCGGCTCTTCATTAACGCTCGGGTACTCGCTCAGCTGCAGATCCGGACACCGCATCGCAAAGTATCTTTAGCTTAGAATAGCATTCTTATAACAATAAATGAATGAATGCTTGTTCGAGTGATGCATAGCAGCATTGCCGCAAAACGGGTTCGGAGCGACATGTGCATGCCCAACGCATTTTTGAGTTGTTTGCAGTGCAATACGGCATGCTCGCGCATCTCATTCCAGCTCAAGAGCATCCACACGAACAAAGAACTACAGAAACCAACATGAGAAGGAATGTGCTCACCAGGCGCGAACGTCCTCGCCATTTCGACAGTCCCTCCTGTCGGCGGTTGCGCTGGTTTGTCCAACACCTTTGGTCGTCGTTCATCGTGACACAAATGCCCAATCTCCCGTTTGATACTATAACCCCGCAGCTGAAGTATGAAGTTCACGCCACCCTCTATTCGAAAAGCACTCACCAGCGTTGGCAAGGTCTTCCTTCATCACACGTCATATGGCTTCGCCTGCAGTACAAACACGCATGGTTGACCTTGCGCCTCTTCGTCGTTTTCTTCTTTTTTCCCGCGTCGTCGTCACCCACTGGCGTGCCCGATGAGCTCGCGACTGAAGCCATTTGCTGTTCCTGCTGCTGGCCTGATCCAGACGCTTGTGGTTGATTCCAGTATTCCTGTTGAGCGAGCTGCTGGTGCTGGTGCTGGTGTTGTGCTTGCTGGGGACCTTGGTTATAGCTGTACGACATTCGACTTGAGCTCAACAATAAAGATGAATGGAGAAGCTAGAGACGAACGGAGCTCATCGACGGCGGCAACGACAAGGAAGACTGTTAAGGTCGCTGTCAGTGTCACGCGAAGCGCCTACTTGGTGCACGAGGACAGGCAACGGCGTTAAATTGCAGCGATCGGCGATCGCTCTCTTCGGATATCAGCCACATCTGCACTGCCACAAAAGTCATCGAACGGCGCCGGCGGCATACCTATATAACTTATAAGGGGCTCGTACTTATGGACAAGCCCAAGACAAGCCCCAGGATTCTTACAATCGACCTTATGCCAGTCCTATCAGTTCCCTTTGAGTCCTTTCACCATTCCTGTGTGCCGCGACGTCGATTTCAATCGCTCTTGCGTCACACTAAGCCCTGGGTTTCAAGCCAAACCGAGTCGGAACATCACTAGCTGTAAGCATTCGACCATCTTCTTTCCCTTTCAATCAAGCACATACATGTCGCAGAAATCTGTGGCTACAGAGGGGAATGCTATAGTGTGCAGTCCAGCCATCCCACTTTCTGCAGCTCCTGATCTAAACGTATGAACCCAGTTGACATCGTTGACTAGATGAATCAGTAATCAAACAATCATCAGTGATGTTAATTTTAAACGTACGGGAATTGTCCACGGTAATTTCCAAGTGGAGTCCACGGTCAAATAATTAGTTTCGAGGTGGATGGAAGGATAGTATTGGAATAAAGCGAGTGGAGCTCAATCAGATAGAACTCGACTATTGTATATTTAGAAGTAGCGCATAGTAATTGACGTGCGATAAAACCTGATGACTACATGTCGAGCATGCGGGGCAGGAAGGGGTTTTCAAACCCCATAATAACCCTGTTCTAAAGTTAGCAGGCATGTTAACAGGATTCTAGACTATACAGCTACACGGGGACCGATCTTTGCTAAAGTCCACCATCTTCTAATTCGTACCCTTGATCATTTGAAACTAATATCAGATGATCTTCACAATAGGTCATTCCAACGTCCAACACACTGATAATCAAGTGTTTTATCTACCAATCTGCTGCGCTCCTGTCCATCTTGTCCGTACCCGTAAAGCCTCACTCCCATCCAGTCCAGCAATCATAGCTTTCAAGGTTAACTGATCTTCAGCCTTCAGGCTATGATCTATACACACATTTTTCAACGTTAGGATCATCTCATAATATATTTAAACGATATCAAAGGCCCGTACATGCAGCTGTGCAGGCGATGTTTCATGTCTACGGAGTCGCCTCTACGTACTCTCGTTTCTAAGAATAATGCGGCTTCTGTACCCACGTAACCTTCTAATTTTTATTATCTCGCCATACTCTAATTTAAAAAAAAAAAGAAACGACAACTGATGTTCAATGAAGATCTATCCTAAAAATACTATAAATCACTGCATGTTCAATCAATGAAGGTGCATCATAAGAATACTAGTACAAATCACTGCATGCTCAATTGATTGATGGTGGGATACCACGGATATTTCAGACGCTTCCAACCTAGGGCACATTTTCTCTGCTATCTATATTTCAGTCATACCTGTAGATCGATCAAGGATGAGTGCTCCAATCTCCTTTTTTATACCGTGTGTAAGTTTACCTTGCAAGGTCTAATCTCTATGTATAAATTCAACCAGGCAGTTCCTATTCATTCACCCCAGATATACCGACATTAAGCTAGTGACAACTCAACAAGAATGCGGGATTTATCTGTTCAAGCCGCTTCTTTGGGCAGTGTCATCAGCTCAACACTATTTTATGGTGAGCCACTTTATATATAGTTTCTTTTTTTCAATCCTCAGCTCGATGGTCAACATAATAGGAGTCTAGTGAGCTACATATTTTGGTTGGACTTGAAATAAGCTCTAATATCTACTCACCAGTTTGGTCGTTTTCCCACATTGTCTGTTCATCTGGATCAAAGGACGCGTTGGTAACGGAAAAAGTCATTGGTGAGCAATAATTCCTTATTAGAGTATCAAGTAATAAATTTTATTCAATTGAAACCATCAATTAGGATTGTCATAACCGCTATGAGCGCCCAGTTTCTACTCGGGTCTACGTATGGTGTAATACAAATTGTCAGAGGTTTTGAAGTTTTTGTAGGGAGTCACTCGTCAGTTAACGACGGGATCAAATATTGGTCTAATGCTGCCAGACCAGTGGAGATTGCACAAACCCTCAGCTGCTTTACACTGGTACGAACATATCAATCATTCGCCTTTGATTCATACTGCTAACAGCAAGATCAGATTTTAATAGGGGATGCTATAATACTTTGGAGGTTATACGTTGTTTGGAAATCAAATCTTCTAGTTTGCATGCCACCTGTACGTGTTCTTTGTATCGTGTATTCAGTCAAACGCTAACTGTATATACGTATAGACCATGCTTTCGTTTTCTAGTGGTGGTAAGATTCGTATTACCTTTCCTTATGTGAATGTTAACGCTGTCTTATTCCAGTTTGCCGTTACGTCACTGATGGGATTTTGGCCGGAAGCTTCACCTTCAAAGGCTTACCTGTCTTTCCTCTTATCAGTTGGACACTATCGCTGTGCACGCAACTTTTCTCATCAGCATTTATCGCGTGGAAGATATATAGTGTTCGACTTGACTCTGAGGGCATAATAAATGAAAGCGCTACACGACTAAACTCTGTTCTGCGCATAGTAATTGAATCTGGAGCGTTGTATACTGTCATGTTGGTCGTCATACTTATCGTTGAGGGACTCAATTTGCAGACAAGCGGATTGATCATGAGTGCAACTGTTCATTTATGTGTGAGTGTCGTCTTACATCATCTGGAAGAAGTTAATTTTAAGAGGAAATTTGTTAGGGGATCATCCCTTCCATCACAGTGGCGAGAGTGGGAATAACTCGTAGGATGGTGAAAGATAAATATATTGAACGGAGCTTGGGGAATGTGTCAACGATGGTTTTTACGGCGTCTGAAAAATCAGGAGGCAAGCAAAACAGCCTTTCATCATCTATGGACGTGAATGAAGAAGGCTGGATTAAAACTTTGACTTGAATTGAGCTTTCGTATCATTACATTTCACCGTTGGAAACCTGTACATTAAATTTATACGACTTAGAGGAATATGTAATGTTACGGTCAAGGTCAAGGATTAAAGACCTTAACGGCGCAGGCCCAGCGAGATGGGAGTTAGGAGCAAAGTTTGCGCGTTAATTCGACGAGGTGTTACAGTATAAACTACTAGTATATATAAGAAAGGATAATATGACGAAGGTGGCAGAAAAGAAGAAAGTAAATAGTAAACATATTCTGTAAGTATGATGAAGGTGGCACAAAGATTCGGCCGAGGTGGA
>ML213763.1:0-14827 GCA_004379715.1 Crucibulum laeve
TGTTAAATATAAGCGACGATGCCAACGTTGTTCTGCATGAAGGCGGCGTGCCTCCTCAAGTCCATGACATACAAATGCACAGCATGCAAGCATGTGCTCATCTTCGTGATCTTCTTGGAGGGCCCGGTCCTGTTCAGCAAGCAGAAACTGCAGAAACGTGAAGTCTTCATATGCATTGTAGTCGTCCATGGCTAAGGAGTTGTAAGATCTATACCCGATACACGAGATGCATCAAAATTTATTATCATGCTTATAATCTAGTCTGGAACATGTCCACGGTTTAGAAACCTAGATAATAAATATTCAAATCCCGCTCGGCTAAAGATTTAGAATTTAATCTAAGTTTCTAAATCCTGCGGGAAGTCACCCAGTATCCTCTCTCATTTTCCTATGGAAATATGAAGAAATGAATAAAATAAGTGTGAATCAATCTCTGAACATGCTTCTGGTTTTAGGCACCACATATTATAAACTCTTTGTAGCATTACATCAACAACAATACCAGTGTTTTTCTATTCAAATCCTACCAAGGTCTATAATAGAGATTAAATGTAAAAAAAATCCACTGTTATAAGATGGTATTTATGGCAGAGAAAGGTAGCATATGATATGCTAGTATTTTTGAAAATGTTTGGGGAGACTAAAACAGAAATATCTCATTGGATATTGGCACATGTGACATTATATTTGAGATTCTACATCCAATATCTCAGAGAATGATAAATGTGCAAAAAAAGTTGAGAACTTCTGTTTCAATTCCTATTTAAATATGCCCCAAAAATGGACAGATAGGTCTGATAGATAGAGGTTCTTGATGGGGTTGGTGTATGTCTTAGCCATTCTTTGTCTGAGATCTATGATATTTTGCATACATGATTACTAGATCCTTGAAAATATATTTGCAAATTATTGTAGAGAATAACAGAGATTTGGGTGTGAGATAGACAAATTATCAAAATACTGCTTGTATGAAATACCAAGAAAGAGTGCTCAAGATATATACTTTCCTTTTAAGATATTTCTTCATTATTTTCAGGTGTGTAATTTCACACCATAGCCTGCAACATATCGTTGATTTGATGTCATTTGAGTATCTTAACAAAGTTTGCCGCCCTCATCTTTATTTGCGCATTTTGGGAAAATCACATATGTTACAAATATGGCTGTAGAAAATGTAATTTTATTTCTATTTAGCTAATATACTACGATACTGTAGATTAGAGTTATATCTTCGTATTAGAATTTAAATCACAGAGAATTATCAGGAAACAGCGAAGATATGGATGCAACAAGTTGCACAATGCTCAAAAAATTGTCACGTGCATTCTTTTTGCACGCCACTGTATATGTAGTTTTCTTCAGTCGAGTCCACAGATGAGTGCAAGGCCCTTATGAAAATCCTGTTGAATGAAAAGTCTTCTTGCTTTTGGACGTGTCCTTCACAAGCCGAGTCTCAGTTAGAGGAAGTCTGGGCTCTATAACTCTTCTCATATTCTTCGTGCGTTTTGGGTCTGCTTATAGGAAAATACCACAAAACAGTACTGTTCCTGAGCTAGGAAGTGTTACACGTCCCCAGCCCGAATAAATCTGGCCTGCGTTGTGATAATATTCTGTTGTTAAGGGAGACCTTCAAAAATCTGGATGTGTATGTATGGAATAATCCAACCGCGAGTCGAAAGATATGCATACGCATATAAAGGAAATTGGCTACTCTTGTTGTATTTTCTGGTCTACGCCTCTGGTATTCTATTTGAGCCTAATGACACAAGGAAAATTCAATAGCCATTCCCATTCCACTGCACTAATGCTTCTTTAGACCGAGGTTGGATTACCTTTCGTCATCTTGATTTAGTCAGCCAGGTTGTGAGATTTTTTCTTCTTCGAATCATGAAAAAATGTTCGGTTTCAATCTAGGTTGACAGACCGCCGTAATTTTCATGGGTACTTGGATTCTCGGAAACGCGAACGGAACCGGTGCATAATCGTCTTCACACTCCCGAACGGCACTGCATGGGAAAATCGTCGGCAACTGTGTGGAATATTGGAATTCCCGCGTACGCGTAAACGCTCAGTGATCCACAGACACATAATACCGTGCGACGTCGATGATCATCTCTTGCATTCTCATCGACATCTATGGTTCACTCAGCCCCTCAAAGGCAGGTCCTCCTCCTCACTAACAGCGACTACGGGCAGTGTACGCCCTTTATCGCTCTTACACAAGCGCTTGCGAAGCAACCTAACGTTCATATCCACTTCGCTTCCTTCGCCGAAGCCGGAACGCGCGTCTCGAAGGTGTGGGATTCAATTCAGGCCAGTAGAGAGCTTGGCATTGGGTCGTCATTAACATTCTACGACATTGGTGGACTGTCGACGAGTGATGTCAGTTCCTCGAGGAAACCAAGTGCTATTGCTCATCCTCCCGGTTTCTTTGGCGCTGTTAGGAGCTATTCAAAGATCTCTCAGGTAGCTCTGAGGTGGAGAGCAGAACAGTATATGCTGGGCGTGAAGGGATGTATGCGTGTCATCGAGGATGTGGGTCCTCATGTTATTGTTCTGGATCATTCATTTGGACAGGGTTACGATGCGTGTACAAAGCTGGGGAATAACTTCATCCTGACAGGGAGCTTCTCGTTGAAGGAGCTAACTATGGAGCTGCAGCCGAGTTTCATACTCAATTATCCAGTGTGAGTTCCGTTTTGTTTTTGATTGTTTACTATTATAACACGCAATATTTCTAATCTTCAATATGGATATGGTAGAATATCCTCTGGCTTCGCATACCCTCTCCTGTGGTCCCAGGTCCTCTCTAATATTGGTCTATTTATTTGTCTCCTCCTCAACCTCTTCACCTCCCCACACTTCCAGTCGATCAATGCCGTGCGAAGAGCGTTCGGGCTCCCCGAAGCACTCCCCATTTTTCGTCCATTTGAGAAAGACGTCGAATTTCTTGCACCAATGATCCCAGAACTCGACTTTCATCTCACGTATATTCCAGAGAATATCACGCTCTGTGGACCTCTCAATCTCTCGGTGTCGAGTCTCGCTCAGTATGACGTGCTAATGACGAAATGGCTCCGTACTGGACAGGGTAGGACGGTACTTGTTAATTTAGGTGCTCATAAGCTCCGCGATAAAGTGACAACTGTAGCCATCGCTCGTGCGCTAAGCTCTGTCCTCCAACACGAAAGCGATGCAGGTCGGTATTTGCAAATCCTCTGGAAGCTCAAGGTCTCTGAAGAAGCAAAAGTGGATGATGTGATCAACGATGAGCTGGGGAAGGAGATGCAGAAAGGGCGGATAAGGATTGTTGATTGGCTTGACGTCGAACCCTTCGCAACTCTTGAAGAGGGCCACATCATTTGTTCAGTGCATCATGGAGGGGCTGGTACGTTTTTGGAGAGTGCTGTGTCAGTAGTTCTCGGACACGTTCACTATTTATTTCATTGCTAACGGGGCATAAATTGTCTTATAGAACTGGAGTCACTCAAATTATTCTCCCCAACGCCTACGACGAGTATGAGTATGCTCGACGCGTTGAATATCTCGGCGTTGGGATTTATGCCAATAAGCTGTGTGCTCCAGATGTTGATGCAGCAGAACTTGCATCTTCGTTATTGCAGGTCATCGCACCGGAGAACGAATATTCACGAAGAGCGAAGGAGCTAGCAGGTATATGTCGAGATAAATGTGGTGGGCGGGAGAAGGCTGCGAGGAGGATTTTAGAGGTGGCTGATGGCGTCTTGGGGAAGGGAAAATATAGCTAAGGATGTAGATACAACGAAATTATGAAAGTAATAACACAGACAATATCTGGACCCCTCAGTCACGGATTTGGTGGCACCTTCAATAATACATCTCTCAGAGGTTCTACACACCAAGGCGGCAATAATTGTCGTCCTAAACTCGCTGGTGAAACTTAGCTATATGGTTACTATCACGATACCCTGACGTGTATTCCATAGATAATGTTTTAAATTATATTAAATTACGCCATACTTACACGAGCCTTCATTAATAACATTCCTTAATATTCTCATTCTATAATTTATATGAGAACGACTAGCCCTAACCTTTACTACGTGCGTACAAGGATTCCTTTCCCTCCATTGACATCTTTCACAAGCGTCACCTGCGTCCTTTGACTGTCGTCATTTCGACCCGAGAAAGTTCCCGCTATCCCCCCTGCGGAAGCTGCAGCCAGCAAATGGAAGGGGTCTGCAACATCGAAGTCCGCATCCCCATTAAATCCGTCATGAGCAGTGATGCCATTGCCCTTTATTTGGCGAGGATTCAACCTTTGCATCTCCGCAAACATCACTAGGAAGATCGTCGCAAATGTTATGAAGGTTAGAGGAAGGAGAATTAGTAGGAAGAGGTCAAAATGATGATTATAACCCATGCTTTGGGTGTGGAATGTTCCGGTGTTATTCGCCGTCGTACTCATCACGTCATCGAGGACTGTAGGGTCAGAAAATGCAATAGCAAAAGCATAGGTCCGATATAGCTAGGAGAAAAATGAGACCAGATGGGAAGAAAAATCAACAGACGAACTTACTGTTGCACTGAACTCAAAGACACCTCTGACATATGCTTCCTGTGCGGACGTCAGCAGCCAGTATATGTAAATGAGTCACTGAAAACTCACGATCATATGCAGGTTTCCAATGGCACCACTATCGAATATTTCCTTATTTACGCTCTCTTCTATCGATAGGAATAAATCCCCCACTCTATTTCCAAGCAGATTTTGACCATGCGAGAAGCGCCGTTGGACAACACCCATGGCAATTTGGTTTATAATATGAAGGCTGTTAGGATCAACAGGAGTTTGCAGGTCTTCAGACGTAGTTTCGATGACGGATCCATAATCAACTTCGAGTTTCGTAATCTTCGGCTGAATTGAACACACTACGGGACCAACCGTTCCAGTGTAGTTGGCTTGTCCTAGCATTAATAGAGCTATGGCAAACAGAAAAAATTCCGTCATTGTACAGGAAATTCTTTAAGATATTACTCACTGTAGGTACTATTTCGCGTGTCGGTAGGATTTGGACACCCAAGTGCCACGATAGTTTCATTTGTCCACGTCGTGGCTGGATCTTAACGCGAGCATCAATCATTTCATTTCCAAAATAATACTGAGGAGATTCATACCCGACCATAGTGGTTGCCCATCACACATCGTCATCCAGCGAAAATTATTCAAGACGACTTTGGATGTTGAGTTAGTCCCGATGTTGAATGGGTCAGGAACGATAACCGATTGATAAAAGATGGCTAACGAAGGATCAGTGGTTGTATCGAGTAGTTGTAAATTGCATTTGACGTCCGCGGTATAACCCTGCTGCGTCATGCTGTAATTACTGTTGATACCCTGAGGAATTTTAGCATCCGCAGTGATAGTGGCTGAGCGGTTCAAGAGGACGGAGTCTGACTGTCCCATCTGTGCAGCAAGTGCTCCCCCTGTACGTTTATTCATTCAACATTACCAAATAAATGATAATATCACCATATAACGTACCTGTCGTCGTATTATATGCGCGCCCGTCGAAATTAAAAATGAGCGGCATTCCAAAAAGTGCACTTGCAGATGCCACTCCGGCATTATCTGCAAACTCAGAGAATCCAAGCGTAGTATCTAGAGAAAAATAAATGATATAGAGCATTTGAGCACGGCTTGCAGCTGCGTGGCAAACTTGTTACCTAAGAAGTTGGAGGGATCTGTCGGGAAGGTGGCAAAAAGTTTGTTGAACTGTGGGCTAGTGAGGTCTATATCTATGCCCGATAATGGAGTATCCATTATAACCGCAACCGGTGTGAGCAATGATGACCATCTACAAGATAACTCAGCTCTCATCACATGCGCAGGAAAAATTAGAACGAACCCAGCTGTCAGCATACCAGTGACTATGAGATACAGAAGTCCCATCAGAGTCCACTTCAAGTGGTCACGATGAAAGACTAGAGCTCGATTGGACATTTGAATGCTCAGGCCGAGCATGAAAATACTTATAGAGCGTGTAAGGGCTACCACTGTTGCATGCCTGATTGCTGATGTAAATAAACTCGAAAGGAATATTATTTTATCTTCATGAGGCAAGGCGATAAGTACTCACTATGTGGAAAGAGAGGCCAACGCGGTAGCGACCGTCGTTATAATTAAAGTCGTGATATTCGGGTTCTCACTGATCCACTTCGCCACTCCCAAATGAAGCACTATTGGGTTCTTTTTGGCAGCTACGACGAGGTAGAACGTCCATGCAAAGGCGAAAAGAGCCACTTGAGCTAGAATTATGAGAGGTGCTCGCGGGCTTATTTGAAACCCCCATCTTCGGTCATTTCTGGACATCGTAATGAGAAATAATTTAAATGAAGTCTGAATGGCGAGAACTACCGTTTTAGTAGCGTCGCCTCGCTTGGCTGGATGGTCTGCTGCACTGGAGCGTAGCCAGAGTTGTACTCGCCGTACTTCATTCCGAGGTCTGACTGCATTCCGGCTGCTTGGAGACTCGATAGGGGATATTATAATTAAGAAGTTGACGGAACGAAAGGGGAATAACAAAGCATGTAGTCGTTATCGTGACACATTCGCTTTTTATGAGAAGGACTCTGTGCGGTGTCCAACCATGCGCCAACATTGGGAGTCTATTTTGGGATTGCTGAATTTCGCCGAGTGTCATACAACGATGCTATATTTGCTGTGTTGATGGCCAGTGAGAGCTTCAGAGGTTACAAGGTAGGCTCTGTAAGAATGTCGAACAAGGTCCTATTATTCAGAGAACTTGAGAGCTTCAAATATAAATTGATGGAAATTAGGTTCGTTGCTTAGAGCTGGACACAGACACAAGTGTATCAATGTCATTATACGTGACGGGTGTATGCATTTAAAATGTTGGCGATACTGATGGCTGATGTCAATTTCGTTGTCGCGCCACTGGCTATTTTTGAATCTCGTCAACGCGCCGAACTGTGAGAGTTTCATTGCTTATGCTATTAGGCCTATCCAAGCGCTGCAAGCAATTAATCCAGTCTCCGATATCTGTCATGTTCTTGATCTACTCAAGCAGCGTCATACAGGCTTACAACCATCACAAAGTACATTGAAGGTTTGAAGGCACTGTGTTGACTTCCATAGCGGAATATACCATTCCCGTCAAGCTACAAGAGGTCAATTCGGCAGACTTTGAGCTTCAAATAGCAACATTTCTAGCAAAGAACAAGCTTTGCTTTCATGATGCAACGCTGTACTCCAAGCGGAGGAGAAACTGTTTCGTGTTCACAGCAATATCCCTAGGGCTAAATATTCTGACTTCAAGGATGTCCTTCGTTCACTTGTCCTTCTAACAGTGAAGTAGATGATCGACGGATGTACCATGTCAATAGGACTTCTAGATTGTACAATGGATCTAGTAATTTCTTTTTTGCGACACGAAGTCACTCTGGGTGGGCACTTCGTACCTTTTATGCCAGGTGAGTAGTTACCTGAAAGGACTTAAGTATCGAATTGCTCCAGACACTGCCAGAAAGTCCTTCGCTATAATAATCCCGGACATTGCTCGGCTCAACTTCAATCGCCATACTTCTTACTTTTGTCAACGGCCACTTGGACACCTGTTTTCTTCGATGCTTGACTATGTTTAATGGATAAGACGCACACCATCCGTACCCTATCATCTGGAGAACATTGACATTGACTTCAAAGCCGCCATGAAGACAGCGCTTGAAGTTGATGCCTCTCGGATACCACCAGTATCTATTGTGAGCTCGCACCGAGAAATATACGGACACCCTCAGGAGTCAAGCGAGCTCTGGATTGAGCAAGTGGGATAGGTGCATAATTAGAGACCAGCCTGATTCGTACGAGATGCAATGTTTGGGTTGAACAAGGGGAATAGATGCGTAATGGGCGGTCAGACTGGCTCCTGCAGACGATCGTCGACGGGAGGCGTACAGGATGGTGTATGTCCATAGTCGATGAATGCATCCTTTGGTACGTCCCAAAGATACAGCGTCGCAGATTAGCACAATAAGTACCGAGATGGATATCAAATGTATTCTATTGGTGTGAATATTATCGAGTATAAGTCCTGCGTATACAGATCTAAGGATAAGGTCATTTTGGATCGGAGTGTAAGAACATAGGACATACATGCTACTTGTATCTACATCCTCTTCTGCGCCCCCGTCGGTTTGGGCTTCACGACTCTCTTTCTCTTCTTTCCAGTACTCATCTTCCCGCTTGTAGCCTTCCTCTTCTTCTTTGCATCAGTCGCCTGCGGCGTTGGCGCTGCGGGTGGCGGTGTAGCCCCGCGTAGACGAATCCTACCATCCTTCATTGTCTCGGTGATGATAGGAGAAGCGGCGGGACGGTACTTGAACTCTTTCGAGTAGCTGTGAGCAAATTTGACGTATTAATGAATAGATTGAGAGAGGAGGCAAAGCTAGCTCACCGAGATGCGTATACAATCTCTGGCTTCTTAGCCTTCCAAAGATTTTGCCTCATTCCAAATCCAACATAGAATAGGAAAGCGACGAATAGGAGCAAAGCGAGACGCGACCATCGCGAAGGTGTTGGTGGGTTGAAGCGAGGATCTGGTGTTGGCACATCCTCCCCAGCGTCTTCTGGCCCTTCTTTGTGCGATTCATCCGAGTCCGATTCAGAGGCCTTTCCGTCAAGCGTAACAGAACGTTTCTCCGCCTCCAGCTCTTCCTCGTCAGAGTCAAGCCGGGTGTCGAGCAGAGGTACCTTCTCAGCAGCAGTAGTTTCTTTCGCGCGAGCCATAAGCTTCCTCTGGACTGGAAGGGAAAGTGATCGAAATTTGAGAGTATGTGGTGATAATGACACGCGTGTTGACAACGTCAACAACGATGACTAATATATCAAGCGGAGTTTAAATTAGGCGCTATTTCGTCATTTCTACTGCACGAGATCCCTAAAAAATCAACGCAACAATCTTCAACTTGACTCTTCCACGACGATAGATTCCACCTCCAGCTGATTGAGAGACCCTAATACTTAGATCTTGCATGTACAATAAAGAGGTCATAGCACCCATCTTTATTTCCAAGCCTCATCACAGAAACAAGAAAGAATGGATCGCATCTATGTTCCGAGCGCGTGTCGTGTAATTGAACCCGGTGAGATTAAGTTTATAAAGCCACTGTATACCATGTTTCAGATGAAAGAAAAGCGATAACTACTAATCACATTATTTATTCCCAAATCCTGAATTGTTTAAGAGATGTAAAACTGCCTCCCTCTACTAAATATTTAGGCCACTTTTCAGTCGTGAGGATGGAAGTTAGTAAAGAGTATTCACTTATATATGTTTATTCAGCCCCCTTTTCCCAAAAGTTGTTTCAAGCTCATTGAGCAGCTTGGTAGGTATATCCTCAGCATTTTGTTTGAGACCACATCTGCAGAAACACAACTAGTGTTCGATGTTCGCTGTAATATCATTTCTAATGAATGCATTGCAATTGCTTTGTCTGTGATAGCAATCTCAAAGTGATTTAATCATTCTGAGGTAGTGGCACGAAAGCAAATTATAATTCGGTTCTGAGCGACGTAACTATGGAAGGTATATTGGAATGTCCAGGAAAGTGGTGTATTGGCGCTTTGGTTGTGTTAAGATGTCCGGAATAAATTGCAGTAGGCTTAATTGCAAGATCAATCCACTGAATACACATCCGACACCTGAACATTTCTGATATCATCCGTCAGTCTTCGTCACATAAGTGTGCCATGAATATCGTGAATTCATGCGGGACACAGGTTGGAAGGAACTTCCGTGTTGGTTCTGACTCCTTACTAACATGGATTATTCTAAAAGTCGGGCTGAACGGAATGTTCCTTTACATTCTTATATTACCAAAATTAAATCCCTTGCAAGGCTACTTTGAGTTTTCAATAACTTGAGAAACATACTTCGAATCCATAAACTCGCTTATGCTCGCAATCTTCCCTTCCTCAAATCGAAATATCCCGATGTATTCGTTGGTGTACGGTCCTCCGTGCACAAGTTCGCCATGAGACTTGTACTATTGTGGAATAAGTAAATTGACAGCTATGATGTCAGATGTCAAGCTTACATGGGCAACGATGATATCCTTCGTTTCGATTACTTCGCCAAGTTTGATCTAAAATAGGTCGGTAAGAGTTTAATTTTAGAGCATAGGATGTCGGATATATACCTTATACGAAGCAATAGTTCCCTGTAGCTGTATCAAGAAGGCAGTAAGCTGATCTTTGTTGCGAACGGGAACTCCAAATCCACCGAGGGATGCCGGTAGAAATTCAATTGTGAAATGATCAGCGACGATCTTAGACATCGAATCATAGTCCCGACTATCTAGAATAGCAAAGAGGTCGATAATGTGTTGTCGCTGAGCAGATATCATCTTCAAATGTGGCGGGTAGATGACTGTGAGTGATCTGAAATAATTTCAAGGTAAACAGCGAGCTTTATACTTTAGGATCTAGCACTTACCTCCGGTGCATTCGACGCTGACAAATTCCTGGACCCCTCGGCTGTTTAGAAGTCCACTTTGTCGGCAAAATCCAGGGTCAAAAGGCCCTTCTCTTTTTATGTAGAGAAGAGAATTAAGCTTGATAATCATCACCGTTACTGATCTTTCTTCTCTGAAATTAATAAGAAATGCCAATAGCACCCATGAAGTGAAGCGACGAACAATACTTACTGGCTTCAAAGCACATGTATTCGAACTATGATAGATCACTGTTGAATTTTTATCCTGTATCTACCAGAAAGAAGTTATCCAATTTCTGCACATCAGTGATCGGTTCCGTGGGAATTGGTGTTTGCATTATGCATTGAAAACATCAGATGAGTCACCGTAGATTTGGCGTGGAGTTCCCATCAGACATGATAACTAAAAACGTACACCCACCAAGCGACTAAGAGTCGGTATTGACACTTTCTACACCGCCGTCCAGGTAAGATATCACACGGACCCATTCGGCCTAATACCCGGCTAGCCGGGCCAGATAACCCTGAGCCATCAACGGGATATCTGCAGCCTCTGGGAAAATAAGTTGACAGATACCCGTCAAGCCCCCTCAGGAAGGATACTATGACTAACAGGGAGTTGCAAAACTTTTGAAGAATCGCTTCGGAATTGCTCTGTTTTAATCTCTGCTCCTTCGGATTTTCAGGGAAGGGGGGAATTTTGGTTTAAAATCTAATTCTCTAATCTGGAGAGAAGCTAAATACATCTGCTATTGTAAAAGAGATACCGGTGCAAAATCATAAAGTTGCAAAATTCTATCTAGGGCTGCCAACCGTAACCGTACAATACGGTTATACAGGTGCCGTATTACGGTAGCGGGTACCGTACCGTCAGCGATTATTTGAAGTTGCTGACGGTACGGTAGACGGTTGCTCGATCCAATGTATTGATTTCTGGCTTAGTCTCAAATTGTACCAGCAGCACATTGCCTAAATTGTAAAGGAATTTCGGTCGTTCATGGTGCAATACGGGAATTGATTTGAGTGATTCTTCATATAATGCTATAATTTCGGCCAAATCATCTGGTTGGCGAAAATGGTAAAACCGAGCTTGAAGGCTGAGTGCAAGGTTCATAACCCAAACAAATTGCTGGCGAGGAAGAGACGAGGACTCCATACACTTCCGTTGCAAAATAATAGCTTCATCCAAAACAGAGATATCAGAGTTCTGGAGAAATTGTAATCGTAGTGCAGGACCCAGTTCGTGCTCAGCATGTAATTTATGTCGAAGGGGACACGACACAAGGGTTAACGTTGCACGGAATAAGGAAACAACTTCGCCGATGTCTCCCCCTAATCCCTCAACTATAATGGACAAGGAAACCGCAAGTCCATTTTGTAGCTCCGGGCGAAGAAGGTGGGGAATATATGCCGACGAAAGAGCCTTTCGACTATATGTCACAGATTGCTTAATAAAATCAAGGTTGCCATTACGCTCATACAACCTGTAATATATCTTCCCAAGGTTGGTAAGAGAGGCAGCCTGAAGCGGATGTTGTGGGGTAGCTAATCGCAGTGCTTGTTGCTCTAAAGCAGATGCCTCCTCCAGATGGCCAATTTGGCTAGACAGATTATAAAGTAGCCGTAAAGTCACAGAAAGCTCATGGAGAGTCTGCCAATAACATAGAGATTCATTAGACAATAGCTCCAAAGATCTTCTGTAGCATTTAATGGCGAGATTAGCAGGCTCTAGTCGAACCGCTATCTCGAAAAAATCTTTCATCACGTCACCATAAGAAGTAAGCCAAAATGCCGATTTGCACGAAGAAGTTCCAGGATCATCAGTTAAAGCAGCTTTATGAAGCTCCATCCCTTCCATCAAGTCTTTTGGATTCTGTGACCGCTGGAAGTGCATACGTAAAGTTATAGCAAGTTCATTCAAAGTGTCGCATCTGGAAATAGTAGAGTTGGCCGTTAACTCGAGCGATTAGCGAAGGAGGGAAATTGACCGAGGAAGGTCTCCGGATCCAATGCAATAGAACTGCTCAAGGTGTGCTAAACCCAATGTGAAAAGGATGTGCTGATGAAGGAATTCATTGCAGTCTTTAAGACAACAAAAGTCTAATATTATGATCGCCAGTTCAAGACGACCAACACTCTCTATAGATGGTGTTGTCCAGGCGTCATCGACGAGGAGTGCTGCGAAGCCAACAAGCGGTTCTACATACTCCTCACCACAGTTCCTTGACCGTGCGGCGGACATAATTTGAAGGTAGAGCTTATAGACGTCTTGCTAGGAAAGTTATTATGATATTTCCGTTTATTGTTTGCATGTTGTTTGACATCAATCGTTGAATAAAACAATCTACAACAATGAGCAAGTCGCTGGCCAAATGAAATGATGTGTTAAAACTTAACAGGTCTAACATCACTTGCAAATGACTTGTTCAATACATGTAATCCACAAGTGATACTTTTAGTATATGTTTGACTTAATAGTATACTTAATTTAAGAGTAAATTATTTTACGACCTACCCGTATGACCCGTATGACCCATATACCATATTATGGCTGTAAATGCTACTGTATCGTACCATCAGAGCTTGAAATTTTGCTGTACGGTACGGTTCCATACCATATTCCTGCCGTATATTTACGGCCCGTAACCGTATATGGTATGGTTGGCAGCCCTAATTCTGTCACACAAAGGTCATGGTTCTAATTCAGGCTCCGATGGATTGCCCCTTGAGTTGTGACGACACATCGTGGGTTGGTGTCTGGCTGACTTTGAATGTGGCCCCGGACTGCTGCTGAATGTCACGCTTTTGTCCCAGCTTCCTATGTTTTGCTCATACCGTCCTTTCTGCAGCTCATATTACCTTTTAATTGGGAAATAACATTAAAGCCTACAGAGGTATATATATTTCAATTTTTGAGCTGTGAGATGCAAAACTGCATTCACCAGCACCACATGTATAAATAGTTGCATATTTTTGGGTGTATCCGGAGGTTCTTGTACTGTACTAATAAGACCAGGTGTTCATGGGGTGTGACATAGGACACAGAGTGTTCACGGTCCGCCAGGACTGGCCTTTTTTTTTTTCGCAAATGCGGATGTTCGTGCTCACCGTACATGACTAATAAGACAATAATGAGCAGGCTTTAAAGTATTTTTTAATACGATTTTAACCAATCCAAGATTGGTGCTGAATCATCAGGGGAGCTCGATTTACTCCAAATTGAGCGGGAAAAATGAATTTTTAGTGTATTTACGACTTCTTTGCCCAAGTGTTTACTCAGGGCTGTAATGTGTGACATTTTCGACAAGTGTTCAGTTCACCGGTATTCGTCGTTTCTACTGCGTAAGATCCCTAAAAATCAATGCAAAAATCTTCAACTTAACTCTTCTGTGACGATTCTGGATAATCGAGAGACTCTCATATTTAAATATTGGACAGTAGAGGGGTTTGGGTTCCCACCTTTATTTCCAAACCTCATCACAGAAACCGGACAGAAGCAGGAGAGCCTAATGGATTAAATCTACTTATCTTCCTTGTGCAATGCGTATGTCATGTAATTGAACAGGGTGAATTAAATTTATAGAGCTACTGTATACCATGACGAAAAGTGGTGCGTTGATGCCGTGGTGTGCACTAAGTAGGCTTAACTGGATGGTCAGCCCCTGAATACAGACATTCGATGGCTGAATATTTCTGATAAGTCTTCATCCTATAAATTTGCCTTGAAAATCGCGAGTTCACATGGGATACAGGTTGGTAGGATCTTCTAGGCTGGTCTGAGTCCTTATTAAGGTGGGTTATTCTAAAAATGGGGCTGAACAGAATGTTCCTTTATATTTTATATTACCGGGATCAAATCCTTTATAAGGTTACTTTGAGTCTTCAATTACTTGGGTAATATACTTCGAATCCATAAACTCGCTCATACTCGCAATCTTCCCTTCCTCAAATCGAAATATCCCGATGTATTCGTTGGTGTACGGTCCTCCGTGCACAAGTTCGCCATGAGACTTGTACTATTGTGGAATAAGTAAATTGACAGCTATGATGTCAGATGTCAAGCTTACATGGGCAACGATGATATCCTTCGTTTCGATTACTTCGCCAAGTTTCATCTAAAATAGGTTAGTACTAGTTCAATTTTAGAACATGAAATATCGGAATGAATACCTTATACGAGGCAACAGTTCCCTGTGACTCTGTCAAGAGGGCAATAAGCTGATCTTTGTTGCGAACGGGAACTCCAAATCCACCGAGGGATGCCGGTAGAAATTCAATTGTGAAATGATCAGCGACGATCTTAGACATCGAATCATAGTCCCGACTATCTAGAA
>ML213764.1:0-14660 GCA_004379715.1 Crucibulum laeve
ATAGTCCATCACCACCATTTGAAGAGGTCCGAAGGAAAGCCCTGGCGGTGGTAAGCTGGACAGTGGAGGTTGATCAGGTTGTAGCAATAACGGGCCACAGTAACGAAGTCTCGGGGCATGGCCTTCTTCTGCAAGAAATTCGTGTACCTCGCGACCATATCTGTCCACAAACTTGACGACGACGAGCGAGTTATCTTCTGTCTCAGCGAGAAAGGTCACGCATCTCGCATCATCCTGCAATGGTTTCAGGTATTTGAAGTCAACAGAAATAGTTGTCATTTTTTCTGTAAATGAAGTCGGATAAGGGAAGAAGCGGGGATGAGGCAGTTTCGGATCAAGTTTAGCAATATTTTGAGAGTAAAGAGATTTGTAAAACATTTTCAGTTCACGAAGGGCTTCACGGAGAGCCACCAGCGCTTGAGTAACATGGTAAAGTCGGCCGTCCTCATACATAGAGGAATCCCCTATCCACATCATGTCAGTCAGCCTCTGGATGATAAGTTTGTCGGTTAATACACCGCCAAGGACACCGAGCCATGGACCACCACCCGCAAGGATCAGAGTAGGACAACAGCATTTTTCACGCATGGATGTTCGCTAAATATGAATCGGTAAAATGATGGATAATAATGTGAAAAGACTCACGTCGACCTGAAGCCATGATCGTTTCATGGAAAGACCAGCTTGCGTAGAAGCATCACAACCACCTTCGCCGTATTCTTTCTTTAATTCCATAATAAAAATAGGAATCCGCATATATCCCAGAGTAAATGAATAGACACCGTCAGCAGAAGTCTGGTCGGCGTTTTCTTCTTTAGAGAGCGAAACTCTTAAAACCTCTGACAACTTGGCCCGGATTTTCAATGCATACTCTCGTTCGTTGTCCCAGATTTCAGATGCTAATTGCATAAGTTCCTGGACCTTGATAAGGTCTTTCTTGGATGTCTCAACGGTATGGCAATGACGGAGGAATCTACCAAATACAGGATTGAAGATCTCGATTGGCGGAGCAATTGTCTCGAACCTGGGATGTTTGGGGTGTCGTCCATCATGAATAGCCTCAATAGATTTAGCCTGTATACGGGCATACGCAGAGGCTTTTGCTCCTCTCGATGGTGACAGCCCCTTTTTGGCAACAAAAGCTCGATACTCTATTGTTATGTTAGTGAATTATCAACCAAAACATCGAATAACACGCACTCCGAAATTGAGAGAAATCTCCAACTGTATCTCTCTCCTCCTCATGACCCGCGTTTTTCTTCAACGATAGGTAATGGCCTTCAGCGGTGACAACCAGATGAACACGCTTTTTGTCATCAATTTGGCCGTCCAAAGATTCGGCGAATGAGACAGGAAGAGGTATTGGATTAAAAACATCTTCCGCGTCCGTAATGCTTTCTGTCCATCCCTTTTTGCACGCTTTGTTAATTGAGAGATCCTCGATGGGCTATGATAGTTGAAATGAGCATATGTAACGACAAGGTGAAATGTACGCTGCTAACCTGCCAAAATGTGATGCTGTTTCGATCGCTTTTGAATGCGAAACGATTGGCAAGTGCGCTGACGAATAGGTCACAGCAGTCGTCTGCAGGACCTTCAAACAGCTGACGAGGTAATTTAATCGGGAGAGGTTTATCGTGGGGGTGGGATGAGTGGAAGAAGACCCAGTTCACGGTAACATAGTCGTCTTGAGGTGGTTGAGCTATTGGGGCTGCTGCTGCTTTAGTTGTGGAGCGTGTTGTACGTGACATGAGCAAGGCTTGACGGAAGAACAAGAGATTAAGGAAAGAGCACGCGATGAAAATGCGACTGACAGTGGAATTCAAACATGGGATCAACGTCAGGGGTTGATAAGGTCACGTGAATTATGTCACGTGTTAATCACGAGGTGAACATGATCGTCTCACCGTGTGGCACTGGTGACTGCGGTTGCCTTCCTTCCGCTACTTATCCCAATCTCGTTTCTCCTCGCTTTAGGTCACCAAACTATATGTCGATCTCCAGCCCGTCGGAATGTGTGAGTACCACCGTCGTCTACGTCCAGTCTTTTATTGTACTAACCCCCCTCTGATTTAGGCGCCTTTGGTCTTGTTTAGCAAGTCTCTTGCGGCGGTTAGACACTCTGCGCTAGTTCTGACGGCATTGGGTATTGGGCTGGGCTAGGAATGTATCTTGACATCCAGAATGAAAATGTGCGTTTGCGATTCTTTCACTTGCCAATCCTACGAAATCGCTAATCTGGATTTGTGCGTCTTCCACTACCACTGCAAAAATACCACCATCACTCCTAGCACGCCCAAGTCACGAGAAGGTCTACCATCCACCATCCCAGCCTCCATACCTCTTGCCCAAGCTCCAGACAACGATCGGCCACTATCACGACCGACCACACCAAAGCCGTCAGCCGCCTACAAGAAGCTGCACAATATCTTTGGTGTTCTCTTGCGAAAGTCGTCCAGGCACTATCATTACTTTGACCAGGACTATGCTGCTGGTCCTCCAGCGATACTTAGGGTGCATTGGTATACAGAAGCAGTACTTCTGGAGGAGGAGGGATAATACAAGGCGGACAGGGAGGAGGACAAGCAGCGCCAGTAGAAGGAAGATTTGTAGAAGATGTTGGAGGTTACAGGTGCGTCTTCCTTCCTCCTTCCCCTCTCTCCTTACTTTACTATTAGACTGACGAAGAGTGATCCAGAGCATCAATAAGCAGCTTGTCAACCGGTCAGCTCACCTGAAAGAAACAATTCAAGACGCCAACAATGCCAGCTGTGAAGATTCTCGGTGGGATGCCGTATGGGCGATGGTCCCATTCACAGGATGGGCACCAAGCACAAGGATAAATACTGGTCAGCGCACATTCGCACTCGCGATTGAAATCATCTGGTAGCAGAAGTGGCACGATGATGCTTTCCTCGTTGGCACTCCACAGCGGCGAAAGCATAGGTGGAAGCAGGAGCTCGTCGGGGACGGCCATACCTCAGCAGCTGCCTGTGTAACCGCTACGTTCCCCTCGACGTCGGGGAGGATACCTACCAAAGCCAGCAGCGGGACTGGCACTGGAACGTCTTCTGGTACCTCCCCATCTCACACGATCTCGTCTCCCAAACCAATTTTCGTGCAAAACTTCGGCTACGCGCCCAAGATTGGAGAGGCATGACAGCGCTTAGTATACCCTCTGTGACTTTGCAATCTCCCAATTCTCCCAGCCAACCACGCCCGTCTTCGTCGGCCCACACGTCCCTCGTTCTCGAACGCATATAAGAATGCTTACCCCAGGAGCAGCTACGCACCCTGCTCTCGCAACTCATACCCACCTTTTGGTGCACCTTCTGACCTACGCCTCGCATACTGCTTTCCCCGTATCATCCTCCAGCTTGATTGTGAAGTATACATTGTGCATCACCCCTAGCTCTGTGTACCTCTCCGGCCCCCCAAACGCTTACGCGCATATAGGCATGTCCATGCCTTTTGTGCATGATATGGGCCCGCCACTAGATATAGCGCTCGATGCAAGGAAGATAAGAAGCAAGGCGAGGTTCGCGAGGAATGGGTGTCACTCAAACGCAGTGCCGCAAACAGATTACGGCATATGGATTTAGGGGGTTTGGGTAGAGAAGGGGTCTAGGACACGAGAGAAGTTACCGTTTTTGTGCGGGATTGGGGGCGTTGAGATGTGTGTAGATGAGTGGACGGAGGAGCGGGAGAAGGACGAGGAGAGAGGACAAGAACACGAACGGGGTAAGCTTGAGCATAGGAAGCCTGGAGGAAACGGGAAGGGGAAGGAGAGGCAACGGCATGTAGTGGACAAGGGGTGTAGTAGATGCTATTGTATGTGTCTACTTATTGACCATCAAGTCCCATGTTGATTCTCTTCCTGTAGGATGGGACGCACACCATGAAGGCGGAGATGTTGATGGTGATGAGACAGAAGTTGAGGTCGACATATACGGCAGGAGTATTGAGTTCAGTGCTCGCATACTCGGTGTGTTGATGTTTTTCTATTTACTTTTGTCTCTGTCTAACGTGTCTGTAGATTACCGGTCCTGCTCACCACCGAATGGGTTAATTGCAATGAGAAGCAGCCGTGAAGAGGAGCAGGAAACGAGGACGCTAAGTAGAAAGGAAAGGATATAGACATATTGTGCAGTATCTTTTGACTTGATAAATGGATTGCATTTGTTCTTCAATTCGATGTGTGAAATAAGTCATCTTCGTAGAGAAGTAGGCGAACAATAAATTGCATCCTGAAGTAATTATACTATTGCTCAAGAACTGCGATCAGATATATAAAGCGTGCTAGGTGATATGAATATGCAAGTGAAAAGATAGATGAGTCCATGATTATATAGAAGTACATTCACTAAAATTGTTGAAACTGCGTTAGAGTGTCCGAGGATTGATGCTTGACAGTCCTCTTGAAGTTTATGCAGCAGGTCGACGACCATTTCCTATACCCATACTGACACGAACAAATGTCTCAAGGGAAGTATGATCACTGATCAGCAGGTTTCACCCCACTCGAGAACGCTTTTTCGAATAGGAGAACAATGGTAGAACCGCCTAAAAGCCAATCAGCACAATATAACAAATTAATGAAAATCACGGTTACCAAAAGCAAAGTATCCGAATTCCTGGCCCCAATTGACATGCTCGCCCCCTTGCGCAGTGGTCTCGATACTACCACCATCATAGCCCTGACGCAGACAGCCACGACACACCCGAACCGGGGACTGTGCATGATCTTGCGTGCGTTCTCCCTGTAAGTGTCAAGAGCAGTACAAATAGCTTGCGGCTGTGACGAATGGGTAAGGCAATAATTTAACATGTCAACAGTAAGGAGTACTAACATTGACAGTGTAGTATTCTCCTGCCACTGGAGATCTAATCTTTGTACGCCACCTCCTCTGTGCTTGGATGGCAGCAACGAAGTTACCAACAACGATATGCTCGACCTTGCTCCAATCCTGGCTCATACAAACAGCAAGATGGGTGCCGATGTCCACCTCCGCCTTTGAGCTCATCCTAGGGCGATAACAGAGCAGACAGTTCTTGACATTGACGACATGTTCGATTGAATCATCACTCTCCTCACTGTCACTTCTCTTCAAAGAGTCAGGATTCAAGCCACCACTCCATTCGTCGATGATCAACTCACCACTCGCGTGGCTCAGCTTCTCCGACATGAAGGCGAGCTTCTGAGCGAAGGCCGAAGATGGTGAAAGATAGAGGTGGTATGTTCAGAAGTAGAGGTATAGATATCACAGGAGGTGAAGCATCTGCATAGATGGTGGTTGAGGACAGCCAACGCTCTCGTGTTCGGACAAGAGGTCACCCAGTTGGTGTAAGACTCGGTATGCCAGCAGCCGTCGATGTAGATAAGTATGCTGGGGATGTTGGAGCGAAGGTCATTGATGGTGGTTGAATATCACTCCCCTAGGATATCATCCGAGGGCGTATGAGGCTCGTTCGGCAGCTCAGTGCCAACAATGTTTGGAAGTCGGGGTAGATGGGTGATGAGCGAGCAGAGGACATGGGTAGCATGTGTGCGAAGTGAATGCTATTGTAACGATCCGATTACTCAATCACCCAGTCCGGAAACGATCGCTGTTCCCGGCTTCGCGTTCACGTCGGCATCCCGCCTCCCCTCCCCGTTCTGTTATTTCACATTCTTTTATCACGTTCATTCCTCTGCGCTGACGCATCCCCTCCCAACGCTGACGCGTCCCTTCGCTACTATCTCGCCTACTTACTGTCCTTGTCATTCTTACTCATACCTACCTTTTACATACTTCTCCTAAGATCTTCGTGCTACTCAGACGACTCTTTGCCATATGGTCCATTGTCTTGTTATTTACTTGGCTAGATACTGCACTACGTATAAAAGCTGTACTTACTTCAGTAGATAGCCTCAGTGAACTCGAACTCTTAAAACGGTCTTGTTTGCTACCGCGTGTCGAATCCTTTTCAGCCGTTACTAGCGTCACAGCTGTCACATTCGCCACATCTTTTTGACCCTACAAACCTCGATTCAAAAACCTCTCCGACCGCCTTTCGACTGGTACTCTTCGGCTTGATCTCCCGGAACCACCGTCCTATGGCAGTCTCCAAAAAACCCCTCTGCTTTTTTTATACCCTCGTATCCTGCATCTTGACTATGACTACTCGCACCTACGCACTTCGCAAACGCAATCAAACCGGCACTACCCATCCTGGTGAGTTGTCGGATATTTCCGTGCAAGCTGATATTAGTCTGTCACAGCCCGCCGAGTCTGGCACTACTCGGGCTATTAGTCCTGATGCCGAGGCGGCACGCACTTATAGTGACGTTGTCGCCTCGAGACCTCCTTCGCCTGTTGTTCGCAACAGGGAAGAGACTGCTTTTGAGCATGTTAACAGTACTAGCAATAGTACTCTGAATAATAATGATAATTATATTCAAAATACCTCTGTTATTAATAAGGAACCTGAGAATAACAACCCATGGATTAGGGTTGGGCGCAGACGTGCGCGGAGCATGGACTCCATAGATAATAACTTTAAAGCTCAGAAAGCTAAAGTGAAGTTCCAGAAAGACACGGAACTTACCGAAGAACAGCGTGAAGCTGTCAGGGAAGCCGAGGAACGGCTTACCCCGAAACAGAAGAAAGATATTAGTAAGCGTTATGGTCACGCATCACAGCCATCTCGAGATGAATCAGTTTTCTCTCAAGGTGAAGGTCCTTCGACCCTGAAAGGAAAGGGCGTTGATCCAGCCAATTGGGGCAATGTTCAGTTGAACAACGATGAATTAAATATCGAATTGCAGAGAGCCGCACTAGAGCAGGCTCGTATGAATAAAGATGCACGGCGGGAAGCGCCGCCGCATATTAATAAAACTGCTAAAAATAAACCAAAGAAACGTGAATCTGAGCACACTCGCGCAGCCGGCACCCCTATGTCCGACGCTGCGAGTGTATTAATAGATAATGTCTTAAATAGGCAATCACGCACTCGGTCTGCTCGCCCAGCTACCACCATGGCAGAGATAAGGCCAGCTGCTCAAATTAATTCACGCAGCTTTGTTGGAAAAGCTTTAGATAACATCTCACATGGCTCAGACAGGGGATCGAGCGACTCCCCCTCTGACTCAGACCCCAGCGATGGAGATCCCTCAGACTCTGGCGCCAGTGGAACTGAGTCGGATGATGGAACCCGTCATCGGTCCACCCGAGGCAATCGACGTACGAAGAAAAAACGTTCTCACCGATCGCATAAGCAGCTGATTAAGCCAATCGCTCCTAAGGAGTATGATGGAGCTGCAGATACCCGAGCCTATCACCGATTCATCACGGAAGGCACTGCGTACGTCCGTGATGGCCAAGTACGGAAGCCTCACCGGGCATTCTTCCTGTCATATTATATGACGGGTAAGGCCTATGACTTCTATACTCAAAAAGTATCTGGTGATCCCAAAGCATGGGACTTACGCGAGTTCTTTATTGAACTATTTAATTATTGCTTCCCGTTAAACTACCGGAACCTCATGCGCAAGAAGCTTCAAAGATTCTTTCAGAACGATATATCTGTAAGCGAGTATGTACATAAACTGGACGACATGTACAATATGATTGGAGTCACAGACGAGCGTGACAAAGTCATTAAATTATGGAATGGCCTGCGCCCGGCTATCCAAAGAGAACTCTGGCGTGACCGATTAAATCCAGAAATCTCTAATTGGGATGAAGTACACAACGCTGCTGAAATAATTGAGCTTTCTGAAGGAGTAACAGAGCCCCGCAATTCTCATAACACTGGGAATGGGAGCAATGGGAAACATCATAAGAATCATAACTCTGAGGGATCGTCAGGGAATAATAAAAACAAGTCAAATAAATTCAATAAATTTGGCCAAACTCAGTCACGTTCAGGTTCGGACAAGAAGGATAATAATTCTTCAAATACTAATAAGAATAATTATAACAACAGAAGTAATTCTAAGCCTGACTCTCGCTCTACTCCGCAGATGAGTGAGAAGGAAAGAGCTGAATTATTAGCTGCGAATAAGTGTTTCCGCTGTAAAGAAGTGGGACACTTAGCTCGGAATTGTCCAAAGGCCAACATGGTGGCATCGTCGAGCAGTAAACCACCTGGGAAAAGTGCACTGCATAATATACAACCAGAATTAGCTTCTGATGAAGAAGATGAAGAAATAGAAGTACTTCACGGCTTACCTCTTGGTATGATAGAACTTCGAACGCCGTTAGGGACTTCAACCCCTCACGAACAAGACTGGTTCGAATATGTTCCTGAGCGGCGTCCTAGACGATATATGGGCGATGCCCTAGCTATGATGGCAGAATACGTACTCAATGACTCTCAACCATATCCAGGTGACGAGACAAACCCTGAAGCAGCCAGTCCAGCTCAACAGTACCGGTTTGACATGGTCCAAAAATTGCCTGAATGGCATTGTATTTATGATCGAGTAACTGAATTCGATATTGACATTCCCACTCACCTGCTGGAGAATAGACATTTTTGCCTTGCAGATTGGTATGCAAACTTACGTGCGCACTTCCTAGACCTCCCTCGAAGGACCTGGGAGCAAAAAAACTTAACTTTAGCAGAAGCTCATTGTTACGTTGCAAGTAACTTGCTTCGTGACTGCGTAAATAGTGTATTCCCAGGAGTTAATGACAAATGGGATGCGGAAAGCCGCTTCTACACTGAAATAAGTCTTCAATCCGACCTAGAATACACAATTTATGATCACTTCCATGAATTTATGATAAATATCGACGCTACTCACATCAGAAATCCACGCTTTGATCTCGTGAATTGGTTCCGCCTTGTACTATCATGCCAGCGTGAAAATCTGAATAAACGAATTAGGAGTTACCACGATGAGGATTCTGGCGGGGAAACGAGCGTACCTGAAGACGTACCCAATAATCGACTACCCTGGAAGGGAAGCGATGATGACGAGCCTCCGAGCACATCTGGGTCCAACCCCGACAGGCTATTTCAAGGTTGAGAATTAGATAATTATGACTTACAATTCGAAAACTGTGAATTAGAAGGTTTCGTTAAAGCTCTGCTAAAAGATCTAAACTTACTTCGGATGATGAGTCATAAGTGCTCCCTGCAGCTCAATGGTATTCAGATTGCACGTGGTGCATATGTGGCTGTTCAAAGAAACTCAGCAATGTTAAAAAAGGCGAAAAGAATCGTACCTAGACCACTTGTTATTGTGGTAAAACTGAACGGCCACCCAGTGCGCACACTACTTGACTCTGGATCACTGGGAGATTTTGTGTCTACCCAGATTGCAGATCAGCTCAAGCTAGAGCGCATAGCACTTGATGCACCTTTAGATCTTCACTTGGCCGTCCAAGGCTCAAGATCTAAGATCAACACTTCAGTTAAAGCAAAGCTAGAATACGAAGGCATTAATGAAGAGTGTACCTTCAATGTCATTAATTTGGCAAACTACAATATGGTGCTCGGAATGCCATTCTTGTTCCAGCACCAGATCTGCTTAGGTTTTAATCCTGCACACGTTGTTGTAGGAAGCATAGCTTGTAAACCTATTGAGGGGAAATCCACGGCAGCTATCTTGTCCAGCGCCATTGGAGTAGACGACGTCGAATCCGCACGTCGAATATTAATAGAGTTAGCAACACCATTGTGTCGAGAAGTAAACGAAACAGAATTACCTCCACTAAGGGCGATTAATCATACTATTCCTTTGATTGATGAAGCAAAGGTTTATTCTTGGCGACCTTTGCGGTGCCCTGAAGCTCTTAGAAGTCAATGGACTGAAAAACGAGATGCATACATACGATCGGGTCGATGGGAAATCACATCCACTGGCAACACAGTACCCATGTTGTTAATTCCTAAGCCTAAACGCGAAGGAAAGGAACCAGAGCTCAGAGTGGTATTCGATTTACGAGAGCGTAATGCAAACACTCACAAAATGACCTTGCCATTACCTGAAACCCACAGTATTCTACGCCGTGTCGCTGCTTGCCTTTTTCGATCAGCATTAGACTTAAAGGCGGCATATGAGCAGATCTGTATCAATCCTACCCACATCCACCGTACGGCTGTTACAACGCCTGATGGGAATATCATTAGCCATGTCATGCAGCAGGGAGATTGTAACGCCCCTGCGACTTACCAAGCCTTAATGAATTACATATTCTCGCAGTATATCGGCCGCTTCATGGATGTTTATCTTGACGATATCCTCATCTATTCAAATACATTGTTAGAACATATCGATCACGTCAAAACGGTACTGGAAATACTCAAACGTGAAAGACTGTACCTTAGTGCGACGAAGCTCCACTTCATCACCACTGAGTTGTCAATTTTAGGCCATATCATTGACGCCAGTGGGATCCGAATGGACCCTGATAAAGTTGACTCAGTTGTTAAATGGAAGACACCCATGAATAGAGACTTACTTCGTGGCTTTCTTGGTACAGTGGGTTATCTTGCTGATAATATCCCAAACGTTCGAATTCCGATGGGCGTCTTGAGTTCACTAACTGGTGATAAAGTTCCTTTTTGTTGGGGGTTTACTCAGCAACGAGCATTTGAGGATGTAAAGAATCTGACTGAATCGGCGCGTGAACATCGCCTGACGGCAATCAAATACGGAAAGGATGCCTTACTGGTTTGGATGGTAACCGACGGTTGCGCTACAGGAATATCTGGTGTCATTAGTCAGGGAACTGACTGGAAGACAGCGAAGATCGCTGCCTTCTATTCTGCAAAATTAAATTCAGCACAACAGAATTATCCTGTACACGAGATAGAAATGCTTGCCGGTGTTGAAACGATGATGCGTTACCGGGATATCCTTCAAGGCGTCTTCTTTCAGTGGATGACGGACCATAGAGGTCTAACGTTCCTGTTAAATCAAAAGAATCTGTCTGGTAGACAGGCGCGCTGGATTGAAAAAATCAGTACATTTAATTTTAAGGTGGTCTACGTACCTGGTGTTGATAATGTTGTCGCTGATGCTCTATTGCGCATGTACTCGAACGACTCAGTGGGAACAGTCCGCGCCAGAAGTGAATATACCTATTTTGATGTCGTTAATGAGGATGTTGATCCACTTACCGAAATCGGCGCTCCCATTTTGGCAGCAATGATCGCCAAGCCTGCGGTCCGTCGCAGCCCCCGTGAGCACGTTCGAGAGGAATCTTCGCGTGAATTTGCTGCGCGAATGAAAGGGAATTGTTTCGTTCTTCATGGCCCACGAGAACAAAAGGAGGGCGGGAGTACACCTTCCGAGCCTCCTGCTCTATCGAACACTACGAATATGCAGGATGCCGCGTCACTACCTTCTGTAAATAATAGAGAACAACACGTCACGATACCACTGGCCGATGATAACACGGCCATACAACCGGATCATAACGAGACACAACAGCTGAGCGAGCCGGCACTGCATAGTCCGGATGAAGAAAGTCCTAACGACTTACCGAGTAATACATCCTTGATCTTCGTTGTAAAGGAAAGCCACGAGGGCATTGACCTCTTGTCCGAGATAAAAGGAAAATATGAACAAGATCCAGTATTCAGATCAATCATTGATAAACCTAAAGAGTATAGGAACTTCGAAAAGGATAAGAATGACCTTATTTACCTAAAATCAAATGACCATAAGCTATTATGCATTCCAAAAATAATGGTAAAAGGACGAAACATTCGCGAGATTATTATCTCTGAGGCTCATTCCCTACTTGCTCACCTTGGCGCAAATAAAACATTAGATTATTTAAGAGATCATGTTTGGTGGAAAGAAATGGTATCCGATACTAGAGCGTACTGCGAAACGTGCATGACGTGTAAGCGCAGTAAACCGAACAATCAGAAGCCGTACGGATTATTAAATCCCCTACCGGTTCCGAGTTACCCTTGGGAATCGATCGGGATCGACTTCGTTGGTCCCTTGCCTGAATCCAAAAATAGGAATGGAACCTATGACTCTATTACAGTCGTTATTTGCTTGCTAACTTCAATGGTTCACTTAATTCCAAGCCGTACAAATTACAATGCTATTCAGTTAGGAGAACTAATGTTCGAAGAAATCTATAAACACCACGGTCTACCTAAGAATATCATAAGTGATAGAGATGTTCTATTCACTAGCGTCTTCTGGTCACACTTACATAAATTAATTGGAACAAAATTAAAAATGTCCAGTGCTTACCATCCGCAAACCGATGGATTGACCGAACGAGCAAATCGAACAGTCACACAAATGTTGCGTCAATGTGTAGACCCAGCTCAGAAAGACTGGGTTGCGAAGCTGCCGGCTATTGAATTTGCAATTAACTCTGCGCAATCAGAAAGCACAGGGTACTCACCTTTTTTCTTGAATACCAGGCGGCTCCCGCGCTCGATGATCTGGGACTCTGCTCCTAAAGAAGAGTTTCCGTCAATCCGAAACTTCGCACTTCAAAAGAAATTAGCGTTGATGTCTGCGCATGATAGCATATTAGCTGCGCGTGTAAAACAAACAAGAGAAGCAAATAGAAAGAGAAGAAACGCACCATTCTCGGAAGGAGACCTTGTCTACCTTTCAACAAAGAACATATCGTTCGCCAAAGGATTGGCTAGAAAGCTTATTCCTAAATACATTGGGCCCTATAAGATTCTCAAAGACTTCAAAAAATGATTCATTTAGAGTAGACTTACCTTCGCACTTGAAGCAACGGGGCGTACATGGAGTATTTCATGCATCCCTACTTCGAATTCATGTTCCTAACGATGATCGATTATTTCCTGGGCGCCACGATTCACAGATCGGGGCACCGGGCGTTGTGGAGGGCGAATGGGCCGTTGAATCTATTTTATTGCATGCTGGATCGACGAAAGACTCAGTATTTGAAATTAAGTGGAAGTCAGGCGACGTTACCTGGCTACCGTACACCGATATTTCGCACTTGAACACATTATCGGAATATCTTGAACTTCTGGGTGTCTCGAAAATCACAGACTTGCCCAAGGGACATGGAACACCACCTGCTGACGATTTGCAAATCTCCGTCAGCGCCATGTCCTACGAAATTTCAAATTACCACTTACTTTCTCAACATAAAAACCCCTTCCTCGTCGTCCCATTCCTCATCCAACTCATTCGTCGCCTACCTCCTCGTCTTCGCTTCTCTATTCCTCGTCGCTCTCGTCTTCTATGCCGCCTGTCAACTGTCAGCATGCCCCTGCCCAAGCCTAAACCTAATCGACACCCGTCGATCACTCACCTGTATATTCGGCGCATCTCTCGCACCTCGTTCACCCTTACCGACACTCAGCAACCTGAGCTACGCTTCATCTTCACCGCCGCTCAGGTTAATGCCATCATCATCATGGACGAGCGTCTTCGCGCTACCCGGCCCAACACATCCACCATCCCTGCAGGATACAACACATTCGCTCGCGTATTCAACGCCAACGCCACCGGCACTCATCGATTCGCCCATTACAACTTTACCACCCATGCCATAGACACCACCGGCGACCCTATCGACGCGTCCGAGTTCTGCATTGAACCAGAGGACACCGGTAATCTTCGCAACAACGCCGAGTCTGTCGACCGCAATCCTAAACGGCGCAAAATGGTGCAGGCAATGCTCTGGAAGGCTGCCGAGAGCAATGCCAAGCGCGACGAGTTTGTCAAGCGCCGTGTCACTGAAAAGAAGCTGAAAGGCAAGAGCGTCAGTAAACCTACTCGTACTAAGGACGACAAAATGGACATTACCAATGACGACGACTACATCGTCGACGTTGATGCCCCGAAGAAGAAGAAGCGCAAGGACGACGACGCGCCCGGCCCTTCTGGAGCTACAGCTCCTCTTGCCACTTAAGGCATCCCGTATGGTCTACCTGGAGGGCGGGTGTAACGATCCGATTACTCAATCACCCAGTCCGGAAACGATCGCTGTTCCCGGCTTCGCGTTCACGTCGGCATCCCGCCTCCCCTCCCCGTTCTGTTATTTCACATTCTTTTATCACGTTCATTCCTCTGTGCTGACGCGTCCCCTCCCAACGCTGACGCGTCCCTTCGCTACTATCTCGCCTACTTACTGTCCTTGTCATTCTTACTCATACCTACCTTTTACATACTTCTCCTAAGATCTTCGTGCTACTCAGACGACTCTTTGCCATATGGTCCATTGTCTTGTTATTTACTTGGCTAGATACTGCACTACGTATAAAAGCTGTACTTACTTCAGTAAATAGCCTCAGTGAACTCGAACTCTTAAAACGGTCTTGTTTGCTACCACGTGTCGAATCCTTTTCAGCCGTCACTAGCGTCACAGCTGTCACATTCGCCACAGCTATTCACCCAGCACTTTGGTTCGCATTGGAGTCACGTGGAGTCACGCATGACGTAGCTGGAGATGGCCGTAGGCGCACAGCCACGTAGCTCACATTAGCCTTTAGCCTTCGCTTCCTTTGTCAACTGTTTTAATTAGTAACGGCTGTCACCATCAAGTTGCTTGACCAGCCAAGCTACCTTCGTTCAATAGCTTATTAAATAGCAGATAGTGTATTTTCTTTTAGTAGATGTGAATAAGAGATGTAGAAAAATGTGTTGCAGATTAACATCCCAGTTGTCTTATCAAATATCAATATCTTAGAACCAAACACATGAC
>ML213765.1:0-14505 GCA_004379715.1 Crucibulum laeve
ATACCATTACATTTCACCCTTAGAGACCATAGTGAAAAAATATCCCTGTGAAAAGATATTTACTCAAAAGCTAATCACGGTTACTTTTGACAAGCACAAGTAGAGCCTCTGAACTGACCTCCTGGTATTCTCAATGTTGAGTGTACTGTCAACTTGTCCCAAAATCTAGCTACTACTCCCTGTCTCAGCAAAAATGCAGGAGAAGGAGATTTGAGAAGCAAAGTGGCCACCCCAGAGCCTCCAAACCAAACTTTTGCTGTTCTTGAGTGCAATGCCAACTCATCTTAAAATCCAGTTATCATTCCCTGCCCCAGTGACAATGTGGGAGAGGGAAACTCAAGGAACAAAGTGGCCACCCTAGAGACATCTGGTGTTATGGTCCAATGTGAGGACAATGATATGGTTATCAACAAGGAGAAGTATGCTCCAGCTAGCGCAAAGTCCCATGGCACGGCAGCTAGTGATGTGGGCATTAGGGCCCAGTTTCTCAGAATTCATAAGAATCTTGTAAAAGTGATTGGCAGCCATCCTTGAGAGATCAAGAATTGTGAAACTCAAATCAAAGAGCTTCATTCCATTAAATCACTGAGCAGCACGATGTGTACCACAGCAGTAAAGGATGTTATGAGCCTGAATGAAGAGAACAAGGGTAGCACATTCAATGCAGAGCATCTTGCTGGAGAGATTACCTCAGCAAAGCAGGAGATGAAATCTGCACAGGAGGAGATTGACAAGCTCTGTGCTGTGAACAAGAGCAATCTAGGAGCCCAAGAAATTGACAAAGAGCTTCTTCTGGATATCAACAAGCTCAAAGTGCTCTGGAAGTTGAAAGATGAGCTCAGCATTTGTTGTAAGCAGGAGAGGCTGAGCTTGGATGCCAGAGTCTCATTGTTGATGGAGTGGCAAGAGGTTAAGGCAGATATAGAAATGATGAAGGCTCATCTTGAAATGTCTAGGAAGAGATGGGACATGATTCAGGACTCTGGGAAGGTAGCCGACAAGGACAAGGCAAATGCTACCAGATTACATAGGGGTGTGGATATGCAGTCAAAGTGGGAGGATGCCAGTGAAGAAGTGCGTGCTGATATACTGAGTGCATACTCAATACTTTCTTTGCTTTGTCATTTTAAATCTATTTAGGCAAGGCCAAGTCTGCGTTGGACAGCTTCATCAAAAAGGGAACTGCTATACTCCCTCATACATGTGTACTAATCCAAACAGTCCAAGAGGTTCTTCCAGAAGCAGCAATGACTTTGAGAGAGCTGGCTCATCATATCTTCCTCATAAACAGCAAGAAGGAGACATATATCTGTTGTTACCATAAGATTTGTCAGCATTTAAAAGAAAAGCATGATGGAGCACACATCAAGGGTGTTGCATATACCAAGGAGTATGAAGGCCACCCACCTGCAGGTATCTGGAGCTGCGGCTGTGATGAGGAGGCTTGCTTATTTGAGTTCTTTGTGTGGAAAACATGGAAGGTTGCGTCAATGAACAAGAAGCTCAGCCTTGTAGAGGCTATGTGCTCCAAGGAATACTGGTCATGTCAAGTACGTGCATTTATCTGGCAGAACTTCAAGAGCTTCACATGCATTACACTTGACAATATTTACACTTGTGAAGGATTGGTGGGGAGTGGGGAGTATGAGAGAGTCATCTTGCAGTTTGTTTATGCAGGAGGAGTTCAAATCTATTTCTGAGTCTGGGACTACACAAATTCACAAGATGGACAGCAATAGTGACAATGAAGAAATGGCCAGAAGGAAGAAGCTAAAGACAACAGATTCAGCAGGTGGAAAGGGAAGCCATGTATCTGACAGTAGCATGGATATTGATACATAATGGTTTGAAGTAGAACTACATCTTTAATGTTGATAAATATTGTGCTGCGAATGTAGGATTTAAAGACACAATCACAGCAAGAGTGGTTGCATGATGAGCTGACTTCTGATGATATCATACCCAACTATAAATAAATTGCCTCTGATCAATTCAGCCCTGCGTCATTGGCATGCTAAGGACTGGCTATAACCTGCAAGAGATATATAGATAGGGCACAAGATGGTGATGAGCTAGGGACTGTCTAGGACTGATAAAATATATATAATATTGCTATCAATACAATCCAGTACCTAGAATACCAAAAGAATAAAATATGTGAGAGTCATCACATAGTTCCCAACAACCTACAGTAGAAAGCTGACAGCATAAGGAAACTAGCAGTGACAGGGGAGGTCAAAATGAGAGGCAGGATGGAGAAGACAGAGTGGGAATGACAAGAACAGAGGCAAGTTGGCTAGAGGGGGGAAAGTGTATGATGGGCACATGGAGGGCTAAAGCAGAGACTAGTGGTATAGCTGGGAGATCCCAGACTACACCTGAGACAAACGGGGATGGAAGGGAGAACTAGTTGGGAATGCCCAGACTAGCCTGTTGCAACATGGGAAGAGACACCAGAGGAGATAAATGTCAATGATGTAGACATTGTTGAGGTCCTATACACCTGAGGGAAGCACCTAGAAGAAGAATATTGCACAATGTCAAAGAAGTAGACTTCTTTGAGACTGCAAGAGTGGTAGGGAGTAGGGCTGCCAACCATAACTGTACAATATGGGTACCATATTACAGTAATGGCCACCATACCATCAGCAATTTTTTTTTAGTTGCTGATGGTACAGGTAGCACCCATTTTGGACCCATCAAAAATGGCTGTTTACAAACCATGTACAGCCATATTTGGTGTTGTTAGCCAAGTTTGACAAACAAGATTAGATAAGATAAAATAACAAGAAGTAAGGCATGCATCACTCAACTTGCACATGCATTACATTGATGCAACCTACCCTTAACTGAAAAGAATCATTTATATAATATAATTTCTCTTTCATGCACTCTTTTTTTCCTTCTATGTACTATGTAGACAATAATTGATGTACAGTCATCAATTTAAGATGAAATGAAAAATAAATCATCAGCAAAGCTTACAGCCATCATCAACAAGTTTGATTGGCAGCTCACCTAAGAACTCCTGTACTGCATGTTATAATTGGAAGCCTCGCATCAATATCAATGAGCTGGATGAATATTTCAAGGCCCCACAGGAGGGCTTTGATGCCTGTGATCCCATCCAGTGGTGGTTTAGCCCTCACTTTCAGTTCCCAAATTTGTTTCATCTTGCACAGCACATATTCAGTATTCCAGGTTAGTTTTTTATCAAGACTCAAAATTAATTCTATTTTTGTTTTTTGTTCATAGGTTATGCCATTGCAGTAGAATGGATCTTCTCTGGTGGTTGCAATACCATTTCAATTTGACATACAAACCTTAACCCAGATACTATTTATACACTTATGCTGGTGAAGCAGAAGCTATGTCTTCTTCAAAATCAGGTTGTAGATTTAACCAATTAATGCTTAATACAACATTTAAACTCAATTAACAACTTTCCTTTAATATGTGTGTGATATAAGCATAGTATAAAAGTATAAAAATTTGAAGCTAACCCATATTACCTGTATACTGTATTACAGCTGTAAATCCTACCATACTGTACTGTTGCAGTGTCAAAAATTTGCTATGCAGTATGGGTTACAGTGCAGGTACATACCATCTTACTGCCTTATATTTACAGCCTGTAACTGTATACAGTACAGTTGGCAGCCCTAGTAGGGAGCAGGAGAGATGTAGTGAGGACTTGGAAGAACACAGCTGATTGGACATGTTCCCATGGAGTCTATAGCTTAACATGTGTCAAAGTTGTGCACAATATAAGCAGTGAGCAATATAAGAGTTGTGATAATTTGTGTGAGGGAAGTACAAGAGGGAGGGGAATGCAGCAGTACAAATCTGCTGTAATCTATCTACATGCTATAGTATATTTGAGGAACAATGCCAAGTATGGTAGAAATAAATTAAATACAAAAGGAGAAATGAAAACTAAAACCATGTGCAACTATTGCCAGCACAATCAATTTGAAGTACCATGTGCCAGTTGATCATCCAAGTCATCATGTACTATCTTATCTTGACAAAGTTCTGATATTTTGCCTGCTAGTGGGTACAGAGCAGACCGAGGCTTGTCAATGGGAGGATAACAAAGCTTAGCAAACACCAGCATGCACATTCCCACAAACTCTTAAGTTAAAACTCCAAGTATATTGAGCAAAAAGAAATGTTGGTTGTGTAAGATTGAAGTATCAAGGTGGGGAGTTATGAGCCATTACAAGGTGGGGGAGTGGAAGGGGTAAGAATCTACTGTACACTACCATAATCTATGGTATATCTGTAAATATGGCACTAAGTGCGGTAGAAGTGAAATAAGTACAAAAATGAAATACCAAGTATGGCCATGCCCTACAGTGCAATTGCCCACACCACCAGACACTATCACACTGCAAAGCACAGGTTATCAGATGATCTGAACTTTTGTGTGTACATTTTGGTAATCTACTCAGTGTCCCACATGCCAGTGATTATCATATATCTTACTTTAAAATATTTTTTCATCTCAACATGAGAACACCTGGATACAGTGAGAAATTGACTTATTTTAAAATACAGTAATATATGCACCAAAGCTGCTCCCCCGTGAGATTGACCAGAAGTGGTGAAAATGTCATGGAATATAGAGTATAGTGATGCTTTTACTGAACCAGCCATTGATAGTATATTTTCAGAGACAGTCAAAGTGTTGCCAAATATTACTATACAGTGTAATTTTCACTGAATGTACCCAGACATGAGAACAGTTGGATGCAGTGAGATATTCACTGAACTTTGAAATACAGTGATAGATTCACCAAAAATACTCACTCATGAGACAAACCAGAAGTGGCAATAATGTCATGGAATATAAAAGTATAGCAAATTGTTTACCGAACCAGTCATTGAAGTTATATTTTCAGCAACAGTCAAACTGTCACCAAATATGATTATACAGTGTGATTTTAACTGAATGTGCATGAACATGAGACTGGTTGGATATGGTGAGATATTCACTAAATTTTGAAATACAGTGATGGATTCACCAAAACTGTTCACCATGAGACCAACCAGAAGTGGGGAAAATGTCACAGAATATAAAGTATAGTGAAATATTCACTGAACCAACTATTAGCACTATATTTCCATAGATGGTTAAATTGCCACCAAATATTATCATAAAGTGTAATTTTCACTGAATGTGCATAGACATGAGACTACCTGGATACAGTGAGATTTTTACTGAACTTCAAAATACAGTGATAGATTCACTGAAACTGCTCACTTATGAGACCGGCCTGAATTGGTGAAAATGTTATGGAATAAAAAGCATAGTGAAATGTTCACTGAACCAGCTACTAACACTATATTTCCATAGACAGTTAAATTGTCACCAAATATAGAGTATAGTGAAATGTTCACCGAACTAGCCATTGATGCTATATTTTAGAAATTGTCAAACCATCACCAAATATTATCATACAGTGTGGTTCTCACTGAACTTGACTAGACAAATGGAGCCTCTGGAAAGTAAAAAATTCACTAAATAATTTCATTGAGCCAGTGACACTGCAGAAAGTCCCAAGATACAGCCATAGATTCACCAAAACTGCTGACCCATGAGGTGGTGAATATTTCATGGAATATAAAAGTATAGTGGAATATTCACCAAACCAGCCATCAACCCTATTTTCAGAGACAGTCAAACTGTCACCAAATATTACCATACAGCATAATTTTCACTGAATGTGCCTAGACATGTAAATGGTTAGATACAGTGACATACTCACAGAACTTTGAAATACAGTGATAGATTTACCAAAATTGTTGACCCATGAGGCAGTGAAAATGTCACGGAATATAAAAGTATAGTGAAATATTCACCAAACTAGCCCCTGACGCAGTGCTTGAATCAACTTTGGATGATGGAGGATTTGGGCTGGTCAACTTGCAAGTGATGAGGTTGAAGTGGAGGTGGACAACAAGCTCATGTGTTCCTTCCCATCTCTAACATCAAGTACCAAACATACTGGATATGACTGGAGTCAAGGTCTTGTATACCACTATCCTTCCACCCCTTATCACACACTCACACCCACCAGCCTTCTGCCTGACCACCATCTGCCAGCCTTGAGTCCAGTGCTGGCTGGGGCAGCAGTATACTGCCCATTCCCCACTGCACTATCTTGGCAGAACAGCATCCCTGTGATCATCAAGCAGTCCAGAATGGCAGTATTCATTTTTGATGATGAGCCTTGGTTGGCTCTGTACATGAAAAACAGCCAAATGTCAGAGACAGAAGAGAAGATAATGGACTGACACATGGTCCAAAGTTGATGGTGATACATACAGTGTGGGCAATTGTGCTGGGGTGCATGGCCATACTCAGTATGTCTTTTATTTTCTGATTATTTTATTACTACCATACTTGGCACCAGATGTACAGATATACTGTAGCACATAGTTAGAAAGGGCAACTCCTCCTGCCCCTGTATTCCCCACTTTGTACTCACTTCACACCAAAATATTACTTTTCTTCATTGTTGACCGCTCATATTGTGTACAACTTTGACACATGTTAAAGTTTAGACTTCATGGGAATATGTCCAATCAACTGTGTTCTGTTCCAGCCTCACTACATCTCTCCTGCCCTCTACCCCTCTTGCAGTCTCAAAGAAGTCTACTTCTTTGACATTGTGCAACTTGTTTCTTCTAGGTATTTCCCTTGGGTGGACAAGACCTCCACGACACCTACATTGTTGATGTTGATCTCCTCCAGTGTCTCTTCCCTACAGGTGTCTCTTGTCTTGGGCACAGTGCAGGATCACCCAGCTGCTTGCTCCATCTACTGTCTGGCCCATTTTGTGCCTGTCACACACCCTTCTTCCACCTCTTATTTAGAGTCCAGATCCTCATCCCTCAATACTGTTACTCTTATGCTATCATCATTGTACAGTGAGTTGTTAGGAAGGACATGAAACTGCTTGCATCATACATTTCTTGTGATAGTTAGGTACAGTCTGTACTACTAGATATAATATATATCTATACATCTTGTGCAAGCTATAGACTGTTCCTAGCTCATCATTTCCATCCATCTCTTGGGACAAAGGGGGGACATGAAGATGGTGACACTCTCAAATGAGGGGATGGCAGTGTTGGTGAACAACATACTCAAGGTGGTATGGGCTGCAGTTGCAGGATGGCAGCCTGCATTTGCCCTGGTGGCAGTGATGGTGCAGATGGGGACAATCAGGCAGGATGAGAGGGTGAGATTGGTTTGGTCAGGGTTCAAGGATGGCATCAAGGGTGTGTGGAAGATAACTTTGGTTTGAGCCTTTGTGGGTCTAATAAATAAGTTAGTAAGTGGCTATTCTAACAAAGGAGATGAGCTTACTTTGTTGGTGACAGGCCATTGTATCTAATGCCACTGATTGGCCAACTATTAACTCTTTGCCCATAGATTATTGTTTTATCTGCTGCTTTGCAAGGGCTGCATTCATTTGGATCATATTAGTTCAACAAATGTGGTTGATGAATGCAAGAATGAATTGAAATTTGTCAATGACTACTCATCTACTATTTGAAGGATGCTACACCATTCAACTGCTGGTTGTTCTGGTTTGACATCATGTTGTTTATTTGCAGTTGGGTTCAGTGGGATATAGAGTGCAAGAAGCTATGAAGGATGCTTCTTCAAACAGTGTTATTATGGAATCAAGGATGAGGACAGAGATGCTGTGAATTGATGAAGCCAGAGGATGATGTGAAAAAGAAGATGTGGTTGATGCAAGCATGGGTGCAGAGGGTTTTGTAAGAGGTAGGGAAGAGACAGAGTGATGTGTTGGTGTTGACAAGAGCTTTGGTGTATTTGTTGAGCTGATTGTCCAATGCAAGCTGTGCAAGACCTCAGTCTTTTCTCATGTGTGCCATCTCAAAGGTTTCCACCTGGTTCTCTAGCACTTGGATTTTGTTGCAGAGCTCAATAGCCTGAGTGTTCTTGGGTGCAATGGAGAGCAGCCTTCCTTGGTGCACCATGCAACCATATTGCCTTCCTGGTTGCTGATAACCATGCTGGATTTGGGGTCAAAGGCAGAAGTCTGGTGTAGGAGTTAGATGGATGAGAGAAACTGAATAGAAAGAGTGTACCTTTGATAGAGTTGAAAATGTTGGTTTGGCACATCAAGTCTTGGCCTGTATTGGTGGAGTTGTGATGTTATGGCCAATCTGGCTGCCACGGATGAGGCTGGTTTCATTGTCTGCTTGGTATAGCTGGAGGGGATTCTCCACAAGGGTTTACTTCAACACATAAGCAGAGTACCACTGACAAGTGGTAAGTATATTATGATTCTTAATCCATTTCTCTTGCTGACAGTGGGCTTCCTATATCAGCAACAACTTTCTTAATTGCAATTTAAACTACACATATAGTAAATGATTGCTCATTTGTAATATGTGTGTCTTATTCTCAATAACCTTTCAATGCACAGATGGGGCATTAGGAAGAAGACAAAGAGAACAAGATTGATCTCCCAAACCAGACAATGGATGACAGAAGACAATGGACAACAGAAGATGAATGACAGAAGGTGGGTGACACTGAAGTTTAATGGAAGCTCAGGCACAGGTGGAACCTCCACAGAGCAAGCCACCCTTGAGATACCTGAGATCAACCTTGGCTGACATGTGGAACACATTCTCCAGCGTTTGACAAATGTACCATGGTTAAATCTACCAGATTCATTAAACTTCTGGACAAAGAGACATTGTGTCTGGTGTGGCAGGCATTGCCTCAAGATTGATTATGTTGATGAGCTGGGTCTGGTTACTCACAGCCTCATCAAGGATAGAGAGAAATCCTACAACATAAACAAATATGAGAATTACAATATCATGTGAGGTAGACAAATAAAACTTACAATCTTCACTCTCATACATTGGTTGAGGTCTACTCTTGCCTAACAACTGCTCTGGCATAGAGCCATAGTCATGCCCTCTTGACAGGTATACATGCCAGAGCTATGGATGATAGAGTCAAATATTGCAGTTATTCCAATATTATGTGTGCCATAAATGTACAGACTTGTCACCTAATGCCTCTTCATCCACAATTGTTCTGTTGATAAAGGATACAAGAAAGTTGGTTTTGGAATCTTGGCCAGATGACACAAGATGTTAAGTAGAGAACATGGCAGGGAAAAGTGGACTGTGAGGACAGTTAGGTGGTGGCAAAGGGCAGGTGAGTGACAGCAGAGGAATGTAGGAGCTGAACAATGTTTTTGGGAGATCCCAGAAAACATCATTCTGCTAGTTCATTCTGGAGCCACTTGCTGAGACTGGAAGGTGAGGAAAGAGGAACAGGTGAGTGAGCAGTGCTTTTGGGAGATCCAATAAAACACTGCTCATTGAGGTGAGGTGGTTATAATGATAGTGAATAAAAGAGTAGAAGATGTAGAATACAATTGAGGAGGCAATGCACAAGCATGTTTTGGCCCAGCCCCTGCTTCTAAACACAGTCACCCACTTCTGTCTCATGTTGTGAAATGCACCCAATGGATCCAAGTAGCATCATCTACTAGTACTCATGTAAGTTAAATGGAGCTCACACCAGAGGTTTATTTAGAAATCTTAGTAAATCAAGCTTGAATGGCATATCACATCAGAACTAATATTAGACTAATAAGATTATTATACAAGGCAAAGAGAAATATGATATCAAAGTTTCTACCCTCACATTTCACAGGGCATCATGTGAAATGACATATAATGTCTTCTACTGAATAAAGTTCAAGTTCTCCCAGTTGTCCATAGCACAGTTGCACTTTGAGAAAAGAATATTGGGAAAAAGGATCTTGTATTGTAGGAACACTCTGGTGTCAGTGCAATGCAATTAATGTATGTATCTCTTTATCCACTGGAAGCTGAATAATGTATGAAATACTCCACACAATACATTTGTTGGTAGAAGAACATTTTACCATTGCCTGTGAGTTTCCAGCATGATAGAAGTGACTGAATAGTTGACACCTTGAATTGATATATGGGATAAAAAACAGGTGCAATCAGGTAGCAGGGTGGCAAGTTTGCACCTCAGCACATTCATAAGGTCATCTGGGATCACTGAAGACCCCTTTTCATCCCATTCATTCTCCTTATTTTTGCTATCATCATTGTGTGTTAGACCCAGTCCAAAACCTGCATTTTAGTGTAGATAGAATCTGTATATGATTACCAAATCTGTTTTGAGGACCACTGGGCAAGAATGAATGCATGGCAAGTTGCCAAGGATAGCACAATGCTTTTCAGGCATGGAGGGTGGTTCTAGAATGAGAGTGTTGGTTTTGATAGCTAGAGCAGAGGCTCAACAGGAATTGAAAATAGTCTCCTTGTATCTCCTATGAAATGAATACATTAGCATTTCTAATCTTCCTATCATCAATAATTACTACATACCTTCTTTGACATTAGTGGGAATTTGCTGTAACATTCCAATCATCCATTCAAATGGGAAGGTCCACTACCCACAAGCAGGTCCATATTGCAGTAAATATTTGTGAAGGTGTAAAGCCTGTGGTGGTTTGGACAAAATTTATACTCTTTGGAATACTTCTTTCACACCACTGATGGATGCTTGCATGTGTTGAATGTATAAATCAGCACACACTTGTGAGGTCACAGATGAAGTTGCTACAATATCTTTTTGCATCCCACTTCTCTTCTGTCACCTTCATCAAAATTTGACCAGAGACAGACTAAAGATGCTGGAAAATATATGTGTCCCAAAAGATGCCATTGGTCAGCCTTAAGTTTGCCATGGCTTCCTGATCCAAGGTTATGAGGAATAGAAGCAGTCCATGAGGGTGTTGTCATATTCACAATGTTGGACCTGATCTCTTCCATCTCCTTGGTTGTGAGAACATGTCCAGAGTGGATATTGGAGTCCAGCTTCATCTCAGTTTGTTTAGCATGCTATACATGTTACTTATTAGAATATTTCACAAGGGGAAAAATTAAGACATACCCAATTAAGAAGGGGTGCAATCCAATGCATCTTTATCAACTTCAACATATGATTTAGAGAATTTTCAGGAGGGATGCCTAATTCTTTGCAAACAAATGCAAGTGAATTGACATGATATTTTTGGAATTTCTTTCTAACAACCATATATTCAGATTTGAGGGCAGTGTTTAGTCGGCTCTGTAACTGCTTCTTCAGGGCTTTCACACTTTTCTACTCTTTGGTGGTCAAATCCTCTGAGACAGATGAGAAATTGAGTTTAATTGCACTTTGATCTTCAGCACTCTCTTCCTTATTCTTTCTGATATGAATGCCAAGAATGTTATCAAAGTGTTTCTTGATACGTCCCAAGAAAAGATTGTGCATAGCATCAACAACAACATGTTGTGCTGGATTGAAGTAAGGTAATTGTAGTAGTTCCAACCATCAGACTCCTGAGCTATCAAAGATGGAGTCAGCTATAGTTTCATCAGAGGCACTTTTAAAATCTATTGCAGATTTATGAGTTTCTTCATTTGTTTGCCTCTGCCAATTGCCATAGTCTGTATTACCATATCTATGATCACAATGTGTGCAATAGCAAACAGAACAAAAAAAAAATTATGCATGCAAGAAGTAAAAGCAGCAGCTTTTTGTGCTCCCAGCAGATCACATACTAATGCTACAAGAGCAGCCCAAACAAGCCTTCCTTCATGGTGATTATATGTTCATGAGTAATGAACACCTGGTTCCCAAAAATCTACAAAATCATTCACTAGAGGTTTCTAATAGTGATTAAGTGCAGACAGTGGTGGCTCATTAGGACCTAGTATAACACCAGCTAAAAACATATTTTCTAGCTTGTAGCAAATATCAAGAGGTAAATTTAAGCATGTTAGAGCGATCAAACCAATCAATTTTTTCTTTCCTGACTGCTAATTTCCAAGAGGATTGAAGAAATCAATACATAGGCTGAAAACATATTGTCCTTCTTCTCCATCCATGCTGAAATGTTCTCCATTAGGTCCCTGAAATTCCTGAAGAATAGATCCTTCAAATATATCATGAATATCTTCACCTGAACAATTTTGCCAGCCTCATAAAAGTTAATTGAACCACATATTGCACCATTTCCAACACAGAAGGTGTGTCTGCTGAAGCTGCTCATTGAGCTTAAAGACCTCTCCTTTGGCCTCAGAAGTACATAAATCAATTTCTACTTCAATCTCTGATAAACACTGCAAAATAGAGGAAATAGCTTCTCTGAAAGGCTGTCCTTGCCTAGACAAACCAATGGGTGGTTCAGACTCCTCAGTAAGCACTCCCAATGCTTTTGACCAAAGCCTTCCTCCTACATGTTTGGTTGAAGAGATCTGATCAACAATAGTCATCACTGCAAGATACTCAGCAATATCATTCTCTTGCATGTCCACTGCATGAGAAGATGTTTCCTGGACCTGAGCTGCCACATCAGACCTGGTTTTAAGTGAATGATTCATTACAGTATGTTTATCCATGGAGGCACTATTGCAAGAAGCACAGTAACATAGCACCATATTTACTTCAGCAACCAGAGTTGAAGTAATATTTCAGCAGTGAATAAAGAAGCAGGCAAAGTTGATGATTTGATGATTGGGTTGTTGTTTTTGGGAGCTCCCATAAAACAAAGAGTAATAGCTGAAGTAATGTTTTGGCAGTGAATACTAAAGGAGCAGGCAAAGTTGATGATTTGAGAATTGGGTTGTTGTTTTTGGGAGATCCCATAAAACAAGATATCTCAAACATCTTGATGGAATTCAGAAGAAAATAGATTAATATAACAGTGGTAGGCCTTTATACATCTTTGGAACAAGGTGTAGTAATATAAGAACAGCACCATTGGTCTTTCAAAAGTTAAGTCTGGTAAGGTATTTGGAAAGTGCCATATTCTCATATTTGGCAAGGTAATTGATGGTTGGCATGCTCTATATTGTCATATTTGGCAAGGCTATTGATTGTTGGCATGCTCTGTTTGTCATAGCTGGCAATGCAATTGGTGATAGTCCAACTCAAAAGCCAGCACTTCCCCTTCTGTGATGTACTGGCTTACAGAACTTCTCACCCATCCCTGCATCTCCCTCTTTGCAGCAGGACCCCTTCCTCCTCTAGACATCTCCTCATCTCTTCTTCTACTCTATCCTATCTCTCCTCTAACTTGTGTCTCCTACATGTCCACAAAACCACCCCTGGCCTGCTGCAACCCTGCTCAGTCCCATCTTCATCCACATTGTCTGCAGATTCTTCCTCTGCATGCAGACACTCTCCAAAACAAAGGCATATACATGAGATCATACCCCTTCACACCAACACAGGTACATCCAAGCTTGCTTCACAGGCAACAGCAGATCAGGCTGAGATTGTGTGTCCTACCCATTCCATCTCACATATATTACCTAGCTAATCCCACTTCTTGCATTTGCAGAATAAGCTCTCCATGACTGCCAGGTCAACTTAGGCAATGATGTATTCTCATGTTTCCCAACCACCAACACTGTCATCCCACAGGATGACTGGAAAGCCTTTGTCTGTGTGTGCCCACCCATCTCTATAACTCTTTCCACTGCTAACCATTTTCCACAGAGCTTCATTGGTGGAGGAGTACTTGTTCCTCATACCCCTAGCTACACTGGCTCAACCCCCCAAACCCCCTGCTTGATCCCAGTTCTTCAGGACATCTTTAATCCCTGTTTCATTACACATATTAAATCCTTGTTTTCATTACATATATTAAATCCCTGTTTTCATTACACATATTAAATCCCTGTTTTCATTACATATATTGGATCCCTGTTTTCATTACACATATTAAATCCCACTTTGAAAATTAAATCTTTAATCCTAAATTTTAATCAATATTTCTAATCAATATTTTATTTCTCATCTCTAATCACATCCTGTTCCATTCCATTCCACCCCACCCCACCCTCTCTCTTATATTCCCCTTCTTATGAAACCCCCAAACCCTCTTACTCCCCTTCTCATTCAATCTCATCCCCACTCCCTTCTCATTCAAATTCCACTCCACTCTCCTACTATACTCTCCTATCTCTCTTACTTTTTATATTCAATATCCAATCCCCATCCCATCTCATCCCATCTCATCCCATCTCATCCCATCCCATCTCATACTCCTTTCCCTTCAATCAACTACCTACTCTCCTATAATATACTTTCCTTCCCATCATATCCTATTTATTTCCTATACAATCCCACTTCCCCCTCTCATATGCAAACCTTCCTATCAACTAATTCAATCCCATCATATCCCATCCTACCCCTTTCCCTCTTATACAAACCTTCCCACTCTCCTTTCTCATACCTCACACTTCTACTATACTCCCTTTCCCATCAATCATATTTACTCTTATCTCCCCCCTCCCAAATATTTCCCTTCTCATTCAACTCCAAAATCTCATTATTCCCCTTCCCAGCATATCCCATCCCCCACTCCCCCACTACACTTCCCTACCTATCAATTAATTCAACCC
>ML213766.1:0-14473 GCA_004379715.1 Crucibulum laeve
TAATGACGCCAACGCTGGAGCCGGTAATTACGGTGCTTGCTGTAATGAGATGGATATCTGGGAGGCCAACTCTGTCTCCGCTGCCTATACTCCCCATCCTTGCACGGTCTCTGGCCTGAGCCGCTGCTCTGGCACTTCTTGCGGTACCAACGGCAGATACGACACCGTCTGCGATCCCGATGGTTGTGACTTCAACTCCTACCGTATGGGGGATACTTCCTTCTACGGCAAGGGCCTCACCGTCGACACCAGCAAGAAGTTCACTGTTGTCACCCAATTCCTTACTAACAACAACTCTTCCTCTGGTTCTCTTTCTGAGATCCGCCGCCTCTATGTTCAGGACGGCAAGGTCATCCAGAACTCCAAAGTCAACATCCCAGGCATGGCTGCATACGATTCCATCACTTCCGATTTCTGCTCTGCTCAAAAGACCACTTTCGGTGACACCAACAGCTTCGGTAACAATGGTGGCCTTGCCAACATGAGCAAGGCGTTCTCCAACGGCATGGTCCTCGTTATGAGTGTCTGGGACGACCACGCCGCCAGCATGCTCTGGCTCGACAGTACCTATCCCACTGATGGCGATGCCACCAAGCCCGGTATCAAGCGTGGAACTTGCGCCACAACTTCCGGCAAGCCCACCGACGTCGAGTCTGCCAATGCTAATGCTTCAGTCACCTATTCCAACATCAAGTTCGGTGATATTGGCTCGACTTACACCAGCACCGGTACCGGTGGTGGAAGCAGCTCCTCCAGCTCCTCTGGCTCTACCAGCACCAAACCCAGCACCACCAGCACCGCCCCCGCATCTGGTGCCACTCAGACCAAGTACGGTCAATGGTAAGTTTCTCAGCTTGTTACCCTGATTTTATTTTTTCGAAGCTGATTCATTTCTTCGTAGTGGTGGTATTGGCTTCACTGGGCCAACTGTCTGTGCCAGCGGCTCCACTTGCACTGTTCTCAACCCGTACTATAGCCAGTGCTTGTAAAAATGTACTAGTTACTGTTTCTCTCTTACTGTATTCCAAATCGCGGTAAAGAAGATGCGTTCACTCTACTATAACTCGACAGTAGATAATTTCCGGTGTAGAAAATGTACCTAGAAATGCTAGATACCAAAATGACGACCTTCCTTCTTTCGTGCGTGAATCTGCTGCTCCGATGTTGGACTCCTGCGGACAAAACATAATGATATAACAGCATGTGTATCATTACTTTGATCTAATATTCCTCGCTGAACTTCATACCTTTTCCCTCCATATCACAAGGTCCTAACAATTCAAACTTCAAGGAAACCAAAAGTTTTGACGCGTCGCGCGTCCAACTCACGCGGTCGTCAATCAGCAAACTGGTACATACTCGTAATTCGATTTCTGTATCCAAAAAACTAACTAGATATACATATATTAATGAGAAGGACCTAAATTATATACATAATGTTTACAACCCTCAAAGGTTTTCAATGGTAATGACGAAGATGAATGCCGTTCAAGATCTCGGTGTCATATTCTTCACCTCGAATAAAGTTTCCAGTCCCGTAACTCTTAATACGGGCAACCTCCCATCTAAAGTGATGCACCGGTGAGTTTCATAAACATTTTGTACAAAGATCAGATACGTACTCGGTAGTGGTTGGAGGGTTCCCTTCAAAGATCTTGTGGCCTTCCTTTCGCACCTTTTCGGAATCGAAAAGCTCCAGAGGGACGTCATGGATGAAGTGCGCGAAATGGAAGACACCAAGTCTACGGAGATGGAGTTGATCTTTCGGCGGACAAACGACTGATGGTATGACGCGTAAGAATAATGCATCAGAGGAAGTAGCGAACAACCTACCTCGATGCATTGTCCCCTTCAGGATCCCACCGCTCATGAAGGAGAGCTGGTCACCGATGTTGATAACATACGCATCGTCTCTATGTTTGACATATCGCCAGGCATTGTCCGGCATCAGGACTTGGAGAGCAGTGATTGGTTGCGAGATTAAGCAGCTAATGCTATTGAAGTCAGTGTGGCCATTCAACATGACACCGTTGGTTTTTGAAGCTTCTTCCGAGGTGAGAGGGTCGTAGATCATGTATCGAAGAAGCTTTTGACACATTATTTGGCTTGAAATTGGCTGAGAAATGTGCACATACATCGTCGCCCGTCCTGCCTTCAGCTGTCTCATGAAGTCTCCAGATGTGACCTTCTTCCAGCCCTAGGACCCCATCAATAAGGTTTGAAACGCGCTGGAGTACTTTTTGACGCGTTTCCTGTAGGTAATCGTGAGTTAAGTTGCGATATTTGTAGAAGCAAAAAATCTTACAGCCAAGAAAGCTTTCACTTCATCGACATACGGTTGGAGAGGTTTGGGGTGGCGACTAATAGGATCGATACTGAAAGAAATTGAAGAATTATTAGGAATCGTATAACAAAGAAACGACAAACTCACCTGTTCTGGTAAAAGTTGTAGTGCTCTATTCTGTCGCGAATACCATCCTTAATTTCCCAAAAGTTCTGAAGCTGTGGAGCCATATGTCAGAAGGACATGAGGTGCAAGTAGAGATGGGCCGTACCTTGTAACCAATGAAAGACCCCTTCTCTTTAATAGGCGCACGATGGGTCTCCTTCTCCTCCTGGTCAACTCCATCAAATGCGAGCTGGCCAAGATCGAACTGGCGACTGAGCTACTCAGGGGAATGAATGAGATGCCGCCGGTAGTGCTGGAACGGCTCGGCTTGGCTTCAATTCTACGGCTTAGGCCCGGCTTTGGACGGCTTAGGCTTCAGAAATCTGAAGCCCGAGCCTTGAGCCGTCATCACGGCCAGCCTGGGGTAGGACTAGGCCTGGGCCGCGGCTTGTTACTACATATACCAAGTTTGGAAGTAAAGCTATAAAAATCAAACTTCATACTAAATCTCGACATAAATCTACGTATCTACTTCCATATATGAATCGGCTACATCATTACCTATCATGTCCTCCCAGACTATCTCATTTTCCACTTTATCAGCATTGTCCAAGGTATCATCCTTGTCGTCTTTACCATCTAAAGAACTCTCCTCATCAGCTACAGTAGTAACTTCGTGAAAGAGTAGATTATTGTGAATTAAGAATTAGGAGTTCCAAGTGGTGCTTAAGGACGGGCGATTCGCGAGACGGTTTATATTTCCAACAATCTATGTACAGTAGCACTTACTGAGCACCCAAGTCAGTGCCGGTGTGTAAATACTGACTATAATTGGGTTCAATGATGTACAATGTTGTGCGCGCAACTGCCAATGCGCACCATGTGTTTATCTATGAATCATGCTTGCGGCACAACCGGTTCTCTCAGTGACTGCTCTTACTAATAGTCAGTGTCGAGAGCCGCGGCTCAGGTCGAGGCTTACGGCCTCAAGAATTGCAAGCCTGAGCCGTAGGCCGTAGAAGCCCTACTGCACGGCTTCATACGGCTTAGGCTACCCCGGCTCGGCTCAGCTCGGCTTGCGGCCTGAGGCCGAGCCTTTCACAGCACTAGCCGCCGGACAGAGGCCGGTAATCAAACCGGACATACCGTTTCGTGATCAATGCCATGTCCGACAACGTAGAAGAAACCGTCGCGTTGAAGTGCAGTCGCGACCGTCTTGATGAGCTCCTCCTTCTGGGTATCGTACAGCGACAAGTCGACCGTCAAGATATCTGCCCATTCCATGTCTTCTTTCGTAGGAGGAGAGGGCATAAATTTAGGAATAGGAGATTTCGCCTGTGATGGCTTGCCCCCAATGATATTGAGGTTGAGCCGCTCAGGCGCGACGGTGGTGGAGGTGACTGTCGACATCGCCATCAATGAACAGGATGCAAAGGTTACTCTAACTCTTATCCCTCTTAAACGATCCAAGAATAGCTCAGTGTATGAATGTGTACTTGATACGGTGACTCTATCACTTGCGTCAATGGCTGCATGGTTTGCGCCAATCTCCCACGGAGCACGCCATATTCTGCCTTGAGGTTCGAAATTGATTATCGGCCGAGACCGTACTGTGATAGAGTCTCACCTATTGGCTTCCTAGCTCTTCCTAGCCTTCCAGTTTGTCGAATTTGTTCTGCATTCCTGTATATCAGCAATTCTCTTTGAAGATGTTGCAATCGCAGTTTCGAAACGCGCAATTTGTCCGTGCTTCTGTCTCTCTAATTATGGCGTAGTACGCGAGGGGAGGTTGGATAAGAGGCAGTTGTTTCCGGGGAAGAAGAAGCAAATCTCCGCGACACATGAGCATTGAAGAAACTTACCTCTGCATAACGCCTCTTTACGACTCGTACCATGCCTTCTACACCCCCTCTTCCTCAAAGTGCTGGTTACGCCATAGTACTTGGGCTAGGATTGTTCTTTGCTCTATTCATGAATGGTGTAACATGGATGCAAGCGAAATTCTCCAAAATTTCTCCCAACTCTGCGGCGGAATTCACTGCTGCTAGTCGCTCTCTAAAAACAGGTCTTATTGTCGCGGGCATTCTTAGCTCATGTGGGTTTCATCAATACTGTGATTGATTTACCATGAACTCACATATGTATATTCACATACAGGGACATGGAGCCTTACGCTTCTCCAGAGCGCCACACAATCTTACGTTATAGGAATCTCTGGAGGTTACTGGTAAGTCCTTGATCGTGATCATAATCGACATTAATTTTGATTCTCTTCGTTCAGGTATGCCGTAGGTGGCACCCTTCAGATTGCTATTTTCTCTGTGGTCGCTAGTAAAGTCAAAATGAATGCTAATCGAGCTACAACTTTCCCTGAAGTAAGCTACCCAATTGTGTAATTTAGAGTGCTTTTCTGACTGCTTTGTAGGTAGCATATATTCGTTATGGGGCCGCTGGTCACTTGGCATTTCTCTGGTGCGGTTTGGTGTGCAACGCTATCGTTTCGTCATGCATCTTGCTTGGAGGTGGAACTGTGGTGACGGCTCTCACGGGGATGAACGCGTATGCTGCGCTGTTCCTTATCCCTGTTGGAGTTGCTATTTATGTCGCGACTGGGTACATCCCCTCGTCTATCATTTCTCTAGATTTAAGTGCTGATAATTTACCTACAGAGGTCTTCGTGCGACTTTCATCTGCGATGCTACCCACACCTTTATGCTGCTTCTCATCCTCATTGGTTATGCATTCATGTATGTTCTCTCCTTGTACGATCTTCTTCATAACTGACCTAATGCATCGTCGATAGCATCTTCACCTCCTCTGACACGATAGGAAGCCCAGCGCGTCTATGGGAGCTCCTCACCGCCGCTGCCGATATTTGGCCAGTCGAAGGAAATTATCAAGGTTCATACCTTACTTTCCGCTCGCGACCCGGTGCTATCTTTGCTGTACAGGTACTTCTTGATTGGTTTATTCAAGCTAAAAGTATTCTCAATGACTTAACTGTAGTCCATCATCACAGGATTTGGGCTGGTCACCTGTGATCAAGGGTATTGGTCGAGAGCCATCGCTTCGAACCCCTCTACGACTGCAAAAGCTTATTTCTTGGGTGGCTTCTCTTGGTTTTCTATTCCCTTTGCTTGTGGAACCATGTTGGGCCTCACTGCTCGTGCTCTTGGGACACTCCCGGACTTCCCTGTCCTATCAAGCTTTGATGTTGGAGCTGGGTTGGCTGGAGTGGAAGCGATTAACTATCTAGTTGGTACCGCGGGCTCAGTGCTAATGCCCTTGCTCGTGTTCTTGAGTCTTACCTCGGTTAGTGGATGTATCTCACTCACCCAAGTAGATACTAATCATACATCACAACATAGGCACTAAGCGCTGAGCTTATTGCGACCTCTACCCTTCTCTCCTTTGATGTCTACCGCCATTACTTTAACCCCAAAGCCACTATTCAACAGATTGTGACATCATCCAGATACTTTATCGTATTCTGGTCAATATTCTCCGGAGCCCTCGCCTCGATCTTTCATGCTGTTGGCATTGTTAGTACAGTCTTTATCTTTCACATGATCTTACGCTGGACATAATACTTTCAGAACCTCGGGTGGTTATTCTACTTCCTCGGTGTCTCCACAGCTTCTGGAGTCTTTCCCATCGGACTCACCTTCTTGTAAGCATTCCTTTCCGAATCTTCGCTTCCAATCGTTTACTAATGCAAGTATAGATGGAAGGACATGTCGACTGCTGGGGCCGTAGCGGGTTCCATCGGAGGGATGGCTATCGCCCTTGTCACATGGCTTGCAACTGCAAAATGTTACAAAGGTGCCATCACCGTTGAAAATCTGAGTGACCAATGGGTTTCCTTCGCTGGCAATGCTGCTGCCATCATATCTGGCGGTGTTCTGTCAATTGGGTTGTCGCTTTGGCGTCCAGCAAACTTTGATTGGGAGAAGACTCGAAGCATGAGCCAGGTTGCGGAAGATTACCAGGATGACGGATTTGGAGGGAAGACCAACGAGAAGAGCTCAAGTCCCCCATCTGTTGATGGAGCTGTATCAGGCGCTGTGCAAGATGGACTCGATATTTCCGTTCTTAACAGGACGTTCAAGAAATATACAATCCTCTTCTCTATCTTAGCTGTCATTATTACCTTCGTGAGTAACTCCAACTCGCACCTTGCACTGTTGGGCTTAAGACTTTGATTTTGTAGATCATTCCTGGACCATTGGCAGGAGCACCATACATTTTTTCTCTCAAGTTCTTCACATTTGTCGTGGAAATAATGTTTTTAAGTACACACCCCCGGTTTCTCACGCATTACAAGTCTAAATTTTTGTCTACGCTAGATGTGGCTTTTCTTTGCCTTCTTCCTCGTTGTATGTCTACCAATTATTGAGTCGCGACACAGTATTTTGCGCATTGCCCGCGTGATATTTAGTAAATAATAATTACGCTCTAATAAACATGACGAATATAAAGGAACAAAGCGGGCTTTATTACCACCCCTAAAATGCACTACCTATTGCTTCATAATTTGTTCTTACGATAGAATTTGAATTTTCGCTGTTAGGCTCTATTTGTGTGGCAGTGCTATTGCTTGCTTCAAATTGCCCTGAAAGATGTTGCCAAATACGGGACAGCAGGTCTGATGCGGGGAAACCAGAAACGGTATGTTTGGACTCTCTTCCCATCGCACCGCGCAGCGGTTCCTTCATCTACTCGCTTTACTCTCTAACTCTGCGCATTCCAATAATACGAAGCTATTACCAGAACTCTGACTGTGCAACGCTGTATAAATCACTTTGAACGCAACCTCAACCTCTGGGAAGCACCACGCATTATCTAGGCGCGCTGCGCGAACTCTCGTATCGAACACTCGGACCGGATTATGGGAAATGTGCACTCAGGATCTACATTTACGCGTAGCACGGGGGCATTGGACTCGTTTGTGGCTGATTTAGGCGGAGATATTGTCTACGACAAGAGGTGTGTGATTCTGTGCTTCATTCAGTCTACTGATATTCATACCACTCTGCACAAAGCCTTGGATCCGCGCGATTTCTCAAGACAGTGAAATGTCGACATCGGAATGGTTATCTTGTAATGAAGATATTCATCAAGCCGGATCCAGGTCTATCGTTGAGAAACTACCACAAACGCCTGAAATGCAAGTGCTACTTGTAATGTTGAAAGCTTAGGTGATTAAACTTTATTGTATTTAGCGGACAAGGAAGCGCTCCTTGAGATACCGAATGTGTACAACTACCAAACGTTTGTTGAGACAGATAAAGCTGGCTATATTGTTAGACAATGGATTGCGAGCAATCTTTACGATCGAATAAGGTACCGCAATATTCCACATCCCTTTCACTAATGCTTATACATGAGTTCAGTACGCGTCCGTTCTTGAGCATGATAGAGAAGCGATGGATAGCCTTCCAGCTACTCAATGCACTTCGGGATGCTCGTAACAAGAAAGTTTCTCATGGCGACATCAAATCTGAGAACATACTTGTTACTTCATGGAATTGGGTATACCTAACCGACTTTGCCTCCTATAAACCAACATACCTACCACTTGATGATCCATCTGACTTCTCGTTCTTCTTTGATACCTCAGGACGTCGAACATGTTACATCGCTCCAGAGAGATTCTACACAGCCGAAAACAATCCAGAAATCAGTGCGAAGAAATCAAGAATTGCACTAGATGAAGCTGAAGGGAAGCGGGACGGCAAAGTGACAGAATCAATGGACTGTTTCAGTGCTGGATGCGTCATTGCCGAGTTGTTCCTTGAAGGCGCCCCATTATTTACATTGAGCCAGCTCTTCAAGTACCGAGGAGGAGAACACAATGTCGACAGTCAACTGGCTGCGATAGAGGATGACGGAGTCCGAGTGAGTGATCTTAATGACCTTGAATATGATAGCAACGAATTCATCATGGGTAGTAGACTCTGATAAAGCAGATAATTGACCTCGATCCCGCCGTTCGTCCGACCTTTGATACTTTGCTCCATACTTCAAGAGGGACAGTATTCCCGGAATCTTTCTATTCATTCTTACACAACTACGTATCCTCTGTTAATGAACTCCCAAACGCCTCTCCCTTCGCTGCTGCTACTCCTACTGCAGGTACCACCAGTGCATTCTCAGTCGCACCTCCGACAGCAGGCTCAACACTCCGGCCAAACACACTAGCAGCTCATAGTGCTGGGAATGCTCCAAACGCTGACACATCTGCGGAGCCACTACCTACTGATTCTGATCACAGACTGGAGAGAATATGGGCAGATTATGAGAGTGTTGAACCTTATATTGCACCAGAGAACTTGGATGATACTGTGATGGATGTGAAAGTGGAATACAGCTCAACAGCTAGTAGCTCTTCGAGACCTTTCCAGGTATTTATGACTGCGATTCAACCAAAATATGTTTAGTAATAATGGGTTTGACAGGACATATTACCAGTGGAGCTACACATACCAAATCGAGAGTCTAAACTGCTGAGAAGCCGGCAACGTTCGGCTGTAGAAGGTGAATTAAGGCATTTAAGAATTATTTAGTCTAAATACTAATCAAAAAGTGTAGATGGGCCTGCACTTATCATTCTCGCTCTCACAACAGCCAATATTCGAAATTGCACATTGCCCAGCTCAAAAGTTCGGGCTCTCGATGTTTTCCTTGCACTGGCTTGTCACCTCACAGATGAAGCTAAATTAGACCGGATGGTCCCCTATATCATCGAATTGCTTCATGACGATGCACCGCTAGTGCGTTCTGCAGCCCTTCGAACACTTGTCCAAGTGGTATGTTTCACCATTTCATTATGCTTTCGGTCATGATTGAATAATCCTTCAGCTGATGCTCGTTACTGTAATCACACCTTCGAATGCCGCCATATTCCCTGAGTATATCATCCCCAACATCCGACACTTAGTGCAAGACCCTGAAGTGTCCGTTCGATGTGCATACGCGCAGTGCATTGTACAGCTTGCTGACACTGCCGTGGCATACCTTGAGATGGGACAAGCCCTCAAAGCCCATGGAGCCTTTACGCTTCACGATGTTCAGGAATATGAGAATGCGCACTTTGAGGTTCGTATTCTGAGCTGATATAATTTAACGTTAATTAACCAATCCGCAGGTATCTTACGATGCAAGCTTGCAAGAGCTCCAATCCCACGTACAAGAACATCTTTCTGCGCTTTTGATGGATCCGTCAAGCATTGTCAAGCGTGCAGTCTTGCATGATATCGCATCGCTCTGTATATTTTTGGGTAGGCAGAAAACAAACGATGTTGTCTTGAGCCATATGATTACATATCTCAACGACCGTGATTGGCTTCTTCGATATGCTTTCTTCGAGAGCATCGTTGACGTTGCGGCATGTGCCGGTGGCAGGAGTCTGGAAGAGTATATTCTTCCCCTCATGGTTCAAGCTTTGTCCGGTAGGGCTGAATCGATGCTCCAAAAAAAGACACCTTGCTAACCACAATCCTCTATATGTAGATGTCGAAGAGACAGTTGTTGCCAAGGTTTTAGCAGCTCTTACGAGTTTATGTGAGCTAGGACTTTTCCAGAAGATGCGGATATGGGAGTTGATGAGTGCCACGCTGGGGTTCTTATATCATCCGAATGCATGGATAAGACAAGGTTGAACTCAATCCTGAACACTACCAAAGATGGTACTTATGTTAAATATATCACATAGGCGCAGCTGCATTTATCACATCGGCTGCAGGGCACTTGCCGACGAGTGATATTTGGTGTATCCTATACCCATCTCTCCGGCACTTCCTCAAATCCGATATTGTCTCCATCAGTGAACAAAGCCTGCTCATCGCCACGAAACCTCCGGTATGCTTGTCCTTGATAGTTAATATATTGAAAACCGAGCGATTGCCTTCAGCTTCCTAGGCAAATTCTCGACGCTGCAGTACAGTGGGCCATGAAAGCTGACAGGAGTAACTTCTGGCGTGGGCACCGTAGGGGCAAAGTGGAATCTCCGCGAGAAAGTATGATCTCCATGCGGAAGACAGGCCACGGTAGCATCACGAAGAACAAGTCTGAAGAGTTAGTTGTTTAATCTATTCCAATGATTATTGACTTATCGCGTGTTCTTGATAGGGATGATGCCCAAATCATGAAACTGCAACAACTCGGCATGACATCAAGTGACGAGAATAAATTACAAGCAATGAGAGATTACATCCTAAAACTTGCAAATGCGACCTCCAGGTATGTTTTAATTGTCTTTTCTTGACTAAATAGACGCCTTATATGCTGGATTTTAGCTTTACATCTCGGTTAATCAGTGAACCCGATACTGGAAAGAGCTTGAAAGTTATCGGTGATGTCGAACTTCAGAAACTTGGAGTAGTTCCTCAGACCGTCTTCCTCAAAGCTCGTACATCTGAGTTTGGTACACGTTCTTCACGAGTGCCTTCGTCTGCATATATGTCAAGGCGTTCATCCAAGAGCACACCCATTATGAGCCCTCGAGGCACCAACCGACTAGTCGGTGGCGATCATGGTAGTTTGGGAACGGCAGCTCCATTCGAAGACCTTCGTCGAAGACTAGCAACTATCAACGGTTCAGCCTCTTCTCTCGGTGTATCTCATGCCCCTCGAGAACCGAGAAGCGCTCTGAATCTATCTCCCGTAACTGGAAGCTCCGGTTCATCCCATGCTATAGTACCTGCCCCACCTTCAATAACACAGGAGCGCCCAAGCAGCCCTACAGAATCAATCGTTTCAACGTCAAACTCTGTCAGCTTCCAGCCGATGAGCAGATTGCAAATTGGAAGTGATGGACAGAAGGCTGCACCAGCTGTTGGACCCTCCAAAATGAATGCTGTCGGGCTGCTCGACTCGCATACTAAACTGCGGTCTGAAGGCTCGCCGGAGCGATCAGGAAGGACCTCACCTATGTCCATGTCGACCACACTTCGCGCTCATCGTCCAAGAGTACCTTCTCTATTGCCTATTTCAACCTACGGTAAGCTTACTTATATCTTGTACGACTGTTACTTTATACTTCGATCAGATGGCCAAGAGCTTGGCATTAGCAATCTCCTCGAAAACCTGTATTTGGACAATAATCGAGAGCTACAAAATGACTTCGGCCCCAAGGTACATGAAGGTCCCGTTCGCAGACGCAATGGTGTTCGACATTCATTCGCTCGTGATGGCAATCGTCGAATAGAAGCCAACCTCGTCGCCAATCTTACATCCCACTCCGAAGCTATCACCGGTATTGCTGTGTCCCCTGATCATATGTTCTTCGTGACTTCATCGGACGACAAGACTGTCAAAGTTTGGGATACCTCTCGTCTAGAGAGGAATGTGACTAGCAAACCACGACATACTTATGGTCAGCATCACGCACGAGTCAAATGCGTATGCATACTGGAGGGCGTGCATTGTTTTGCTAGTGCAGCAGATGACGGGAGTTTGCATGTGGTTCGGGTGCACACGACACAGACTGGAACGTTACCAAAGTACGGGAAGTTGCAGGTCGTAAGGGAGCATAGAGTGGACAGCGTGGGCGAATACATCACCTGTATGACCCATTACAACACTGGTGAGTAGTTCGCTCACTATCAAATTATTCTGCTTACATTTGTCACTACAGATACTTCCTCAAATCTCGTCTATGCGACAACACACTCTGCTATCACTGTCGTGGACGTCCGGACGATGACTGTCCTACAGACCATGGAAAATCCACGGCACTTTGGTCCAATAACTTGTCTATGCATCGATCGCAAACGATCATGGATCGTCGTTGGTACATCAACAGGCGTCCTTACCCTCTGGGACAAACGCTTCGGTCTATTGCTTCGGAGCTGGCATGTCGGAATTGCCTCGACCGGCCGTTCAGTGAGAATCCATCAATGCGTCGTACACCCTTCCAAAGGACGTGGAAAATGGGTGATGGTCGCAGTTGAGGTGTCTCGCAAAGCTGGAACAGATCGTACATCAACCAATTTGGTGGAGGTCTGGGACATTGAGAATGCCGTACTGGTTGAGACTTTCATAATGCGGATGGGAGGTACAGGAGATGCTATACCTCAACCACATGAACTCACAGGTGTGGATGCGGATACTAGTGCATCAGCAGCCATTGCTGCTCTTGTGCGTTCGCGTCAAGGAGCTGGAGATGGATCTGACAGGAGAACCTCAAGAAATTCATTAACTGCTGATCTCCTTCCATTTCCTGCTGCAGATGTTCGTGCTATTGTCGTCGGCCTCGACTTTGGCGGCTACTCGAACGCCCACAGGCCAGAGTTTGAAGGACTCACTGAGGGAGGATCGTCTTCGCGGGTGTCTGGACGGGGATTCATGGTGACAGGTTCTGAGGATAGGAAGATACGACTATGGGATCTTGGTAGGCCAGAGAAGACCACTGTGCTAAGTGGGCTTGAGTCTGAGCATGAGAAGCCCACTTACAGGTATGTCGGCATATGTGTCAAATAATTTACATTACTAATATGTGGTACGAACAGTGCATCGACTAACGGGAACGCATCGACTTTCGTGGAAACCTGGCCCCCTCCGAGTAGCGGAGGTCGTAGTAGCCTTCCTTCGCAGCGTACATCCCTCATAGTACATAGTCATCAGAGCCTGTTGAAACCACATATGGATGTCATCACTGCTCTGGCATGTATTGACTCTCCGTTTAGAGGTGGAATTATCAGCGGTGATCGCACGGGGGTGATAAAAGTCTGGCGCATCGAGCAAGTAGACTGATAGATTGGGAGGGTGTAATGTTAGAACTATTTAATTCATTTTATGGTATAACATGGAAGCAGTTCAGCTTATTTTAAATATATATTTGCATCACCGAAGGTAAATTCTCAATCAGCTTTTTAGATTTACTTATTCCAGACGGGATTCAAAGAAGCTCTAAGATGCAGAGTGGAGAATTTTGAGAGATAAGGAACGATAGGTAATAAAATAGCGACAAGGGATGTTATTTTTAGCACTATCATTTAAGACATCAATTTGTCTTGACGTTGTGTATAGTCACCTAGAAGGCAAGACAAAGATAATAGAATAAACAGCCACAGAGAATTTCCTCGATAGCCCCATCATGTTAAACAGCTTGGCCTTCAAAATCAAACGTTTTTTTGTCTTGACATTCAGTTTGCGTTAATGTGGTCTGGAAGTAGCCCTCGGAAACGCCTAGGCAAAGGACAGCTAAGCAAAAAGAATAAGATAATAGTTAGTCAGGCACACCACTATTATACCATTTCTGGATAAAGGATTCAAGGAAGCTAGAGGAAATTTTTGAGCTGCACATGAGGTACGCTGTATGTGATGTCTCGAGTACGCTGCACGCACCATACTTACAATGAATCCACCTTTACAGTCGGACCTTGCTTACAAGCGGGCATCATATATTACCCTCAAAACACACTATGGTAAAGTGTTTCAAGGCGTATCAGTGAATTCATTTGATGTTACAGTGGTGTCTGATATGGTCTTGATAATGTAATATAGCATACAGCAAAAAATGCGTCAGCCTACAATTCGCCAAGCTATATACCCAAGAGATGGAGCTGGTTTTTAAACTGATCTGATATGGTTTCGAAGAGAACAGGAATAGACATCAAATTCCATTTCATCAATGACTCTGCAACAAAAACAATTCTTTTCACCACAGGGAAGGAAAACTTTATCTTCAATTTCATTTCCGGAGAAGCAAATAAAAATACTCAACCAACGGAGCTCAGTATCATCTCTTTGAGCCCGGTGATGAGAGTCGTGATATGATTGCGGAGAAATTTCAAGAAAGTACAGAAGCGGAGAGATAAGAGAAAGAAGCAATCGAAACAGACTGAGGGTAGATTAGGATGGATGAGGAAGACATGTATGAAAATGAAAATTCTGGGATTGACGAAGAAAGTCCATGAGAACTAGCGAGAAGACCGTTGGGACCTCGAGCATATATGAGGACGATTCCGATGTTGCTAGTATCTCTAACGGAATAAAATAAGATATAGCTCAGTCAGATAAGAATTGACTATAGTATATTCGGAGTAACTATACCTAACGGAATAAAATAAGATATAGCTA
>ML213767.1:0-13146 GCA_004379715.1 Crucibulum laeve
TTTCGATTTTACTCCTTGGAACTATGGACTTTTCTATTTACTTAAAAACATAGGTTTTAGTTGCGTAGTTCATTAGTTCAGAATCCCCTCTCCTCATCTCCTCTGTACTCAATCGCTCTCTTATATACTTCTGCCAATTACTTCGAATTTTACAGAATAAATTCAAATTTTGGAGCTCAAGTATTCGCAAAATCGTCCTCCTCACGAAATCGTGTTGCTCTCGTCGAGTTCAACGACCAATCACTCCATTCCTTTTACATCATCTAGGGCTCCTTCCGACCTTTCTACGCGTCTTTGTTTCATAATTTTCCAAGCTCCCATTGTCGAGCTATCATAGTTGCGATCGGGCGACTATTTTAGCGTTTTCTCTAGCAGTTTCTCTCATCCTCTGTCGTCTCTGTCGTGCCCGTCGTGCACCCGTCGTCTCCTCCGTCCCTCTATCAGTCAGCCAGCCTCTCAGCCTTCTTCCTCCGGTTCCAATCGTGCTATCCCTCATCCCTTTCCCTCAACTCTTCGTCATTCTATTAGCAGTTCTCTTCTCAGCTTGTTAGGACCGAAGTGAGGCCACCTCGCAAATTTATTCTTTTGTTTTCTAGGCATACAGGTTCTCTAGGATTTATTTAGATATATATTCCTACATACAGCCGGTGTCTAGGTCGACATCGGGCACGGACTACTCGCTCCGTAGCTACATCGAGACCGTTGGCTCTCTTAACTCTGAACCCCTCTCATCGGCGCCGTCTTCAGCTCGAAGATATTGTTCCTTAATGCCAGTTACTGCGCACCTAATTAGCGCCCAGCCGCAGGATTAGGTTTCAAATTCGCTAGCCTCAACTCATCACGAGTAAACATCGCTCGCTCTTCCCCGCCATCGCGCCACCTATCTCTGCCTCTTTACCCTTCGTTCCCTGCACCACAATGAACCAAATCGTGTATATGGAACTACCACCGGTGCCCCTCATGCAAGACGCCGCATGGGCACTGCTGAGTGGACCCAGACTGGTTTTAAAAGCCTACTGGCACCTTTCTATGGCAGGTCAAATCGAACCTCGATAGCTGGCCGAATCGAACGTAGATGGATTGAGTCGAATGCCGCAGGACGCGGCTTGGGGGAGCAAACGGGATGTAGTTAGGTGAAGGGAGGTTGAAGAAGCGGGAAGACACGCGATTACTAGATGCTAGATGTTCGGCAAGGAGGGAGTGCAGCAACCTCTTCTCGTCGTATGTACTCAAATTAATCAATATTTTTTACTGGATATATCTCCTTTCTCATCCCATGGCTGTTAATTTGCTTACAGCTTCGTTAACGCGTTAGAAGTGTCAATGGTCGAGTTTCAACCGTGATTGCAAACAATATTAGACCTACTGGAGCTACTTTCTTGTAGCTAGATCCATATGCGAAAGAGTCCGCATATACGAATGCCGGATAGCCACTGAGTGGGCCAGCGTTCAAGAACTTTCAGTGTATACGTCTGAACGAACCTTTCATAATTTATTTCAAAAGCAGCAAGTTTTAAGGGTGTAGAACAAAGAACGAATAAAGAGAAAAAAGGCGGGGCATCACGTATGGATTAATCTCCATTTCTCTCGTCATCACGCACAAGCTGGAAGGCTTGGACGAGTTCGTAAACCTCCTTCCACAGTCCAGCAGCCTGTTCGCAGTTCGTCCTAGATGTCAATTCCATCTTAAGATGTGGGGACAAAATGTTTAGATACCTCGCAACCAGGAGAACATCCTTCTTCCCATGGCTTTTTGCTGAAAAGCTATTCACCGATAGCATATTCAACTCATGTCGAAATGCAAAGGGTGCCCCACATTCCTCGGACAAAGGAGGTAGAGAGGAAAAATCGACACTGATCTGCAGCGAACGCAGCTCCGGGCAGGAATCTGCAATGGCTCGGAAGACCTCTAAGCCAACGCCAGGCCCATGTTCCAGCGGAAGATGCAAGGCTCGCATCTTCGGCCATCTTCTCACTGTCCGAGAAAGAGACGACGAAAGACCAACAATGGCCCATCTCTCAATATCCAAAAGTTCGAGAGCATGGAGATGTTCAACAGAGAGGAAGACGCTCTCAGGGAGCACGAAAGCATAGTCAGAGGCTGCAAACGCAGAGTGTTGATCATCGAGACTGAGAGACAGATGCTTGAGAGAATCAGTCCACCGAGGAGTAAGAAGATCGATCGTTTGTTTCAAGAGATCGGGTCATCCTCCCGCAGGCTGACTAACAGGTTGTTTATCTACTACCGACACCCCTGTCGAAGCACCGGCAGGGGAGTCTAATGATGAACAGACGGACTTGAATGGAGGATTCTCGGCAGTCTGCAACTCCAGCAGCGCCATCTCCAGCCTTTGTAGCACCTCAAGCAACAGCTGTAGTGCCGCCTTGGCCACTTTCATTTGGTTCATACCCGGAAAGGGCCCTTCCTCGATGGCCTTCCTTGCTGCTTCCATCTCCGCTTCCGACACGTTGGTGGTACTAAGCTGCCCCATCTTCTTCGTAATTTTACGATCTTTGTACTCTCTTTCCTCCTGTCTCCATTCCTCCTCTACACTTCGAAGCTCGTCCTCCACAGCCGAAACCTTCCTGTTCAGCGAATTGATTTTCTGGGCCAATAATGAAGTCGCAGACTTGGGAGGAAGATCCTGCAACTCGAGCAGCAAATTCAACAGCGCTTGCAGCTCGTTCAGCGAGAACTGTAGCACCTCCTTCCCTTTTTCTTTTTTTCCCTTTTTTCTTTCCATCATGTTTGCTGTTCTTCAAATCAGAAAATTGCTTCTTCACCGCATCAACTTGTTGGGTTAACTCATATATACACTTCCTGCTCAACTGAGCTCCTTCTTCTGGACTGAGTCGCTCCATCACCTTCCTCTTGCGCCAAATGTGAAGTTCTTCCTCCTCTTGCTCCATCACTCGAAGTTTCTCTTCAGAGGGATATCGCTCTGAACCAAACAGGAGGTAATCTTCCGAATGCACCACACGAACCAGTTGGAGTACCTCAAGTTCCCTGGATGATACGAGAGTCACAATATTATGAATAAGCGAGAAGGAGCCAGTAACACGAAGATTCTTAAGTTGTTCGAACCCTATGTTGTGAACTGCGTATATGGAAAGCGAAGCTACCGAACTAAGATTATGCGAAATGAGATTGAATGTCGTGAGATGAGGTAGAGCGCTAAGACGCGCAAGGAAGGAGAAATCATCCATCTGAGCGATGTCACTGGGCTCGAGTAGGCGGAGTTGCTTCAGGTTGGCAATAGGATACAAAGTTACAGCAGGTAGCTGGTGCATGCCATGAAGTTCGACGAACTGTAACCCCGGGGATTCGTAAGGCAAGGTGGCCAGGAATGACTTCGCTAGGTGGCTTGCCTCTGGAGATATGTTGCGGATCTCGAAGTATGTTAGGCTCGAGCTGAAAAGAAGAGGAAGATATGATAGTTCGGCAGAGACCGACAATAGCTGTAGACAGTAGAGAGATGGTAAAAGTGGAACGCCGCCAATATGCTGGGAGAGCCGGAGGTATACATCCGGCGAGATCATAGGTGCATCCGAGCTGTTAGCATCGCCCGGATAACGGCGATAACCCTCCCAGAGTATTCGTACAGACGTGAGATATCATCGTCCGTGATTTCACCAGCAAGCGTCTGGCAGTAAATTCAAACAACTAGAACGTCAGAAGAGTAAGAAGAGACTGCGAAAAGAGGCTTACGAAGTAGCCATCTACTTCCTTCCACGCTCATAACAACTCTAGAAATGGGACGAGGGAATGCAGCACTATTGTGTCTTCTTTCATCTTAGTATGTCAAAGCGGACTATCAAGTGAGCATGAGCCTTGTGAGAAAGAGGATTAACGTACGGTGTTCATATCAAGTCGATCGGCAACCACTGGTTCTAATGGGGCACAGTATGCAACCGCTGGTGCTATTTTGGCCTGGGTAAGATCACATGCTCCTTCCTTCATAGCAGTCGCACGAGAGGGATCGTCTATATTGAAGGTAGCGCTGATTTTCTTACCGGCGGAAGGGTCACCAGTGATCTGCGCATCCTCTATACCTTCGACGTCGGTGGCTTCTGGGGCTGTAGCTCTAGGAATCTCTAAAGCCTCGATAGATGCAAATTATGGTACTCCCACGGTGTCAAACTCGGTGACAGCGAAATCAGAGTCTGTATCCATTGATAGGCTGTACGATGGCTGTAGGAGAGCTCACAACAAGGGAGTATCTTGGAGCTGAAAGAGCTCGCTTGATCGTTTATAAGGATCACCTCCTACCTCGTGTACAGAAAGTTGAAGCAGCCATCAAACTTTAAACCTTGGAACGAGTGGCCATCGAGTGGATATTACTTGCTACTATGCGCATACGGGACTGAAGTCTCGCTGATACAATTATAAAGCAGCTACTCTTCTATTACAACCAAGTCTTCAGTCACGCGTCACGAAGCTCTGTGAGGAGAAGAGATATACCTATCGTCACGCATTACATTGAATTTTGGAGGGGGTGACAGTCAAATTGTCAATCGTCGGGCTCATATCCTAGGATTCGTTACACGCCGTACCTGCATCCGCAACTTCTCCGTAAGAAAGCTTCATAACGACCAGCGGTTTTTAATTTTTTTTGTCGCTAGAGGCGGGTATGGGATGTCGGCACGCAATGATCTTCATTTTGGAACATTGAAAACTTACATGCGTCATGGACCTCGGGAGAGGTAGATGACAGAGCTTTCTTTGCTTTGCCAGTGTTCAAAAAACACCGCTTCATTGTAAAGCAAGTGATGGGGAAGAAATGTGAGAATTTAGAGAGGCCACCGAATGTAGAGTGCGTCGTTGTTGAAGTCGAGACCTTCAAGAGAAAGATTTGGATCGTTCGATGATATCCAGTTTGATTTGCTTCCGTGTGAAGGCTGCTACTACAATAAGATGACGACGCTACCGTTTTGAGTCAAAATCAAAATTAAACGCAAACTGTCTGGGCCCTAAATCGCATCAAACGTGCAGAGTTTGATTTTGACCGAAAAAGTAGCGCCACCCCCTTTACTGCAAACAACTGGAACGCGTCCGACGAGATAAGCTCATGTCTTGTTAGAAGGTCCTTGGTTGCTGAGGAGGAAGGCGCAGTAACAGCCTGCAGATAGATAAGCTCCGAGTGGAAGAGCAAGATTGCAAGGCAAAGTTCTTGTCATATTGGTGTTCAGTACTGGCCTTTGGGTGCACCCTCGATGTTCACCAATCACCATCTAGCTATCAACTGCGGGTTGAGAGGCATGGGCTGGACTTTATGGACTATTTTAGAGGAGTTGGTTAGTGTTGGTGACACCCACGCAGAACTTCAGGTGAGTAAACCTCATCGGTAATAAGTAGTGACATGGCTGATTTTTTGAAATCCTTAGTATGTGATGAATCCTCATATTCTAATTAGAAAACTTACTAATGGCCCGAGATATTGGAATTTGGTACGAACATCCAATTTCGGGTTTGTCACAACGTTTCGCCTATGTAGGCGTACATGGCGTTGCTGGTCGCAATCCAACGTAAGTATGAAGAGAGAGAGGGATGATTCCTCAATCAAGAACCCGAGAACCACAGGCTCCACACCAACATCATCAAACTGCAGCGTAATTCTCACAGAAATGACTCGAAATTCAAATTCCCAGTATCTGTCCTTCGATCCTGTATTAGTATTACGAATACCTAATATGACTTCATGACGCGCTTCGTGCTCATCCTGCTCGAAGGTTTCATCGGAAACGAAATCGACGAACCGTACGCTCCATATCGGTGAGGGTATATCCACATCCTGTCTAATCTTCAATCTGAGCCGTTCGATTCGTCCGAAGCTGAAAACAATCGTCAAGTTGTGTCCGCTTCTATCCCCAGAAAGCGCGCTGACTCGGAAGATTTGAAGTTGAAGATCCACAGAATATGCGACCGGTTGAGGACAGTAACAAGATTCGCAAGAGGCTATCCATTCATAGTCAGCCTTTTGTTCAAGTTTGAAGTGGGTGCCAGAGATTTGCCAGAGATGCACGATGTTAGTGGTGGTGTCAACGCCAATGGAAGAAACGGGACAACGCAATCACATTTGATCACCACGTGGGTGTTCGTTCGGCGTGAGCGTGCACAACTTCAAGCGTAATATTAGAATATACTGTGGTACTTTTTCAAATGCGAAGAATTCCTATCTTAACTATGCTTCTTTTTATACCAATATCTACGCGTGAAACGAATGTTACTATACGATCTACGTAGAACTCACTGGCTCATGCTTTACACGAGCGCCAGAGGACCCGTCATATTGTAAGTATGACAGCTTGAATGAATTCGGGGGAGGGAGAGGACTCAGGAAACGAGAGAGGACAAGTACGGAAGAGCAAGGGGTGAGTAAGATAAACGAGGAGCATGTCAATCTACGCGTCATAAGCAAAGAGTAAGTAGTTAAAATGTCCACCTAATGTATACCGAAAAGAAATGTAGATGGAAGAAGTGGCCAAGTCCAAGAGCGTTTGAAACAATGCAAGATACAAGAGCAAAACGAAATCATGAAGCGTACGAGTTCGAGCTCGAGTGTAGAAAGTTGAGTTAGTTTTGGTGGTCCAATCCATATTCATAACGGCAGACGCCTTTATATTCACGACCTTCAACCACCGGTGATACTCCTAAATAGCTGCCTCATCGTACCCTTTCTTTTGCTGAGAGCTAGCGTCCATCTTCTGCTTCTGCTCAGTGCCAGCACTCTTCATAGCATACGGGTGCGCCGCCTGCGCAGAGGAAACAGACGCCCCATACGTAGGAGTATATCCTCTCCCCAAATCACCAACACTCGCCGCTTTTCTCACCCCTTCCTCCGTGTAGAACCCAGGCTGTGGTACGATATCGATAGACCCCGTCACTCGTTCCGTCTACTCCCCGAGCACAACAGCAGAGCAGTTCGCACCCTGAGTACTCCCATCCGATGCTCTCACCACGTCCAAACCGACACTCACCTTCGGCATCATCGCCAAATCCGCACTTCCTTTATTCGGCATCGCAGTCTTGCGCATATCACCGCTCGACTTAGCTCCCTTCGCCCTCAGACTTTTCAGACTCTTCATCCGCGCGAGCCTGGAGTTGATGGAGAAGCATTTGATGTGGCCTTTCTCTTCTTCCGACGCAGAATTGGAAGTGGGGAAGGAGTCCAACAAATATACGTTCGAAAAATCTGGGCTATGAAGCAGTCGCGGATCGGCTTTTCGTTGCTAACGTGTGGTCGCTGTGTTCACCTACGGAGTTGGAGCTTGAACTGTGAGATCGAGAACTTGTCTCGGCGCGGGATTGGGAAGACGGATTGCGGGATTGCGAGGGTGAGGTACTGCTCCTGGAAACTGTGGGTGTCGGGCTGGAGGGGCGTTGTTCCTTACTGCTACTACTAAGCGTGAAGCTCGAACGAATACTCGCACTCGAGCTTGCCTTTGTGACCCTCTTATGTTCCCTAGCCGACACTGGCAACGCCACACCTGACGACGAAAAGCCCAACCTCGAGAATTTGGGCGTGGTGTTGTGAGTGTTAGTGGTGAGCCATGAGCCGTCAAATGTGGGGCTTGATGGTCTGGGAGTGGTAGGACTGGAAGGACGCGACGATTTGGATGATGAGAGATGTCAATGATCCAGATGGAGATGGCGAACGAGTGAAGGAGGGCAGAGGGGGTACCGGAGGTGCAGCAGCTCCCCACCCAATCGAGGAGGACGATGTCTAACCACTAGACGACGATGAAAACAGGATACCCATGCGTCGACTTGGGTCGTGCTGTCCTCGGGCACGTGTAACGAGTCCCTCTTCCGTACGCCAAGATTAGCATTCGCAGTCTGCAGTCTGCCCTTTCTTGCAGTCACCTGCTGCCTGGTCAACTTATCGATCACACCTGCGCGCTGCTGCAGAGCCCATTCCGGTATAGGCGGGCACGCAACGGGAAGCACCTCAATCCGAGAGTTGAAGCTCTTCCTCTTGCTCCTGCGTATTTCCAAGCCTAAGAAGGATGAATGCCTGGAGGATGAGTCTGGCTGCGAGGTTGTAGTGGTGTTGGTGTTTGATTTGGCGGCAGATGATGTATCAGGGAGTGTATCAGGGAGCACTGCGAAACCCGATTGGAACACGGATGAGCTAGACGACTCGAACTCTGCGAGGAACGGGGCGCATGGAGTGGCGTGGTAGTGGCGGAGGCAACAACAACGCAAGGTCCAAGGAGGATGACTGAGCTGGGCGAGCTATGTGGTCCTAATCTCCAAGCTGGGAGGACCAACAAGGCAGTGGCGCTGGCTAGAGAACTCTTGTGAACCCGTAGTGTCGAGGGCCGAGCTAGGTTTACCATTGTTGTCTTTGGAAGGTCATCCCCATTCGCGATGTCTGGTCGTATTTGATGCGTCTTTAGGTAACAGCCTAAGTCACATATATGAGCGCGTCTCGCCATTCGACCTCAGGCCTTACGTGATGCCCCACTTGCGAAATTTCTGTTCTTCCTGCGTCTCTTTAAATCTGTCCTGCACAAGAAGACGGTGTAGAGATGCACACCGGGGTAGAATTTTACAGCGTGTCGAGTACGGTGTGAGGACCGAATCACACACCCTGCCCTCCCATCCCAAATCTCCTGCTCAGCACGAGGCGGAGCTACCACACACGGAAAGGATCAAATTCATCAACTAAATCGTGCTAGTTATTGCAGGCTGCATCCACAACCCGTATTGCCCCGTTCGCAGCTTGTTATTCACATTCCGAGACCGCACAGGCTGTCCTAGAAGTGTGCTTCCCATCAAGACGCCATTGGCGTTCTTAAGTATTTACGTTCCTCTCAGGCATCCTTCAAGCTTTCAGTTTGAACAAGCGTCTTCTTGAAGAAACCTACATAATCAGCACTCAGAGGCTGAGTTAGGGTTCGAACTCGCTGACAAACAAATTTTAGAAGTCTAGATCGCTCAAATAAACTTCTCCCGCTCACCATCACCATCACTACAAGTTGATACAATACAATGTAGGTTGTAAAAGGTACTATCATCAACGCCATCCATGCTAATCTACTAACAAGCATTGGTAAGCCTGCTTAGATGGCATTACACGCGTTTCCGTCAACTTTGATAGCCTGTTAAATCGATAGCTGGACGAGCGCTGGTGAAACTGGCACGGAACTGAATGGTAGAAATAATAATACAAAGAGGAAAAGGAAGCAATGTCTACATCTATGTAGCAAACCAATCACAATCAGGAATTGCTGTCGGAGAACACACGATTTCCTCCTTAATCGTATTAGTTTCATCCTGCTCAGTCTCTCCTGCAATGGTCGGCCTCTCGAAAAACTGGTAGAGAGTCTTATAGTTACTCCTTTTCCTGGGGGAAAGGCGAGTAGGAGTCTTTGCCCCTCGCACTGGGAAGGGGAGACTGACATTAACGAATGCCATGATCTCAGCATCGTGAAGACGGAACCTGATGTAAGATGGTCCACCATCTTCGTGATGACTCGTATATGCGTTGAAGAGCATGCGAGTGACGAGGCCAACCCCGTCCCCGGGGCGGAACACATCCATAGGCACCTTAATCTCACTTTCTCCCATGCTGCACCCGCCGAAGTCAGCTACGATTTGAACGTTGAACCAAGTAGATCCCGCTTTAGTAGTGGGATGGCGGATCTTGGACCCGGTGGATTGGATCAAGTGGTTAATGAAGTTGTTGGGAAGGGATATTGTGATATATTCCACCCCGTACTTGCTATTCCGTGCACTCGACACAGGCTGGACAACTACATCCTCAATCGCGAACTTAATATTCCCACCCATGAACACAGTCCTCGTGATGTACCCTTTGCTTTTGTACTCTGCTCCTAATTTGATCGTAGGGAAGGGAGTGCTGTTTGCATGAAACTCGGTTATGCGTGGCTCCTCTTCATCATCCGTAAAGTGGTGCACTGCAGTGGGAGTTGGAGGAGTGGACATTGTGAGTGAGATTGGAATGTAGTGAACAAGTGCAGCTGTGATGCGAATACTTATCGCACTAAGAGCACACTCCCGGATGTTAATATGGATAGGACGTCATGACTCGCACTGCCATGAAAGAAAGCATGAGGACATCATGTCGCTCTGACAAAACCTACACTTCAGATGTCAATTCGAGGCAGGGATATGTCAAGGAAAGAATTCATGACACCAACCGACGCAGTACTTAACTAATGTCTCGCCGGATTTGGTTTATCTGCTCGGCTAAATAGCAGCTGATCATTGTATATTTAGTGCTGTGAATCTTATTGCGCATGACTTCTACAACCATATGCACTACATTTTACTTAGCAGTAATCGACATAGGGAAATTTAGTTGTTTGGAAGATATGTTTATAATAGACAATGGATGGGAAGTGTTGCCGACGAAGGTCGCACAAAGAGGTATTGGATCCAAAGTCTACCAGCTGTACAACGAAATTCATCTAATTAGATAAAGCATCGCTTTCCAGAAGAGAGTTAATGACATACCATTGAAACCCCTGTCTATCCATCTATCTAACGTTGCGAATGGGCATGAGGAAGGTGGGGGAAGTGCGGGTATCCATGACGCGTCGGCGCACAACCGCCCCTATGCCTCCTTCAGCACCGCCGCCCTGCATCAGCCCACTGTGGTGGTACAGTAGTGGACGCCGTTGAGAGGGTGATTGGAACGGGGAACTGCGTATGTCGTAGCAGCGTGAACGGTAAGATCGGGGACACCAGATTCCTTACCCCACTCTCAACAAACCGAAATGAAGGTGAGACAAAATACCCAAACATAACATCAACCACGCCCAGGACCACCGGTGCTGTCCTTATCGTCTCCAGTAGGGCCCCAACCCCTTTCTTTTGCTATAGCCCCCTGGGAAATCACACCAACGAGGGCAAAAAGGGACGAGGAGAAGAGAAGGAACTGGGAGAGGAGCATGAGGATGAAAAGACAGTTTGTCCGTGGGCGGAACTGAGTTCTTCGTCTCTCTTCCTCAGGAAACGACACCGACGAACTCATAGCTCGGTACGCTCATGGCCACCTGTATTGATACTCTATTAGCGGGTGCGTGCGTTCGAGAGGATGGAAGGCGTGTAGGCATTCGTTGGAGTCACATAAGGCGAGGAGTTGAATGGGTAACTAGCCTCTCGGTGAAGAGCAAAGTGTTAGCGAGGATGGTCTCGTCGAGACGAGTAGGTGCAAGCTTGGACGAAACGACAATCCTGATGGAAACTGTTCACAAGGAAGGATGGGCGTAATGTCTTCTGTCCTTGCAATGAAATAGTTTAATTAGCCAACGCGTCTATATCTTAAAGAAGTCGAACACGTACGAATGAAAGCTTCACGATCACTGATCCAGTCCACCAGCCATTCATACCTTCCTGCTCTTTTCCGCGACATATATGGTAGACCTTACTGGACCTTCTGGGAGGATATTAGTCTCGCAGATCAATTTATCTTCAGTCATGAACCGTCCAATTGAGTTGGACACGGATACAAATGGAAGCCGGAAGATGTGGGTATAGGAACGTCCTCTCGTTCACAACTTCCAACCCGCCATGTTGTAGAACCTAGGCTGCGGTACGATATCCATAGACACCGTCACACGCTCTGTCTCCTCACCAGGCGAAACAACAGAGGGGTTCACACCCCCAACAGATGACACGCCACCACCCTCCCGCTGCTTCTCGTCCTCTACAAACACAAAGGTAGTAATATCCGAGCTCGCGATGCTAGGGCTGTGCAAAACATGCTCGGCAGGGAGGAGCCTGTTCTCGTTGTATGAGGCGGCGCTGCTCGAGCGCATGAGACTTGGCGGGCGGTCGTCGCGTTCACTTACGGAGTTGGAGTCTGTGGTCTACTCATGTTTGTAGTCACTTGTGGCCTGCCCATGGTCGGCTTATTAGTCGCACCCACGGGTTGCTGCAGAGCCCAAAGTTCCTGGTATAGGCGGGCACGCGACGGACAGCACCTCGATTGGGGAAGTGGTATTCTTCCTCTTGCTCACGCGTATTTCCAAACCTAGGAAGAATGAATGCCGGGAGGGTGAGTCCAGCTGCGAGGTTGTAGTGGTGTTGGTGTTTGATTTGGCGGCAGGTGATGCATCAGGGAGCACTGAAACCCGATTGGAACACAGATGAGCTGGACAACTCAAAACTCTGCGAGGAACGGGGGCACGTGGAGCAGCGTGCTAGTGGCGGAGGCAACAACGACGCAAGGTCCAAGGAGGAATTGCGCTGGGTGAGTTATAAGCTGGGAGAATCAACAAGACAAGTCGGCTGGCCAGAGAACTCCTGCGGGGTTACCGTTGTTGTCTTTGGAGGGTCATCTCCTTTCGCGATGTCTGATCGTATTTGTCTACGTCGTCTTTAGGTAACAGCTTAGTCACATGTATGAGCGCCTCTCGCGATTCGACGTGCCTCACGCAATACCACGCTTGCAAAATTTCCGTTCTTCTTGCGTCTCTTTAAATCTGTCTTGCACAAGAAGACGGTGTACGCACACCGGGGTAGGATTCAAGCGTGTAGAGTACCGTGTGAAGGCCGAATCACACCCCTTGCCCTCCCATCCCAAAATCTCCTGCTCACCACGACGCGGACCTACTACACACGGAAAATATCAACTATCAACTGAATCGTACTGGTTATTGCAGGGTGCATGCACAACACGTATGTCCCCGTTCGCAGCTTGTCATCCACGTTCAGAGACAGTAGAGGCTGTCCTAGAAGCGTGGTTCCCATCAAGACGCTATTGGCGCTCTTAAGTATTTACGTTCTTCTCAGGCGTCCTTCAAACTGAAAGTTTGAGCAAGCGTTTTCTCGACAACTCCTGCATAATCAACACACAGAGCCTGGGTTACGGTTCAAACTCGTTGACAAGCAAACTTCAGAAATCTAGATCTCTCAAGGAAGCTTCGCCCGCTCACCGTCACCCTACCAGCTGATACAATAAAAAGTGGGTTCTGAAGGGGACTACCATCAACGCCATCAACGCCATCCATGCTGATCTACTGACAAGCATTAGTAAGCGTGCCTAGATGGCATTATATGCGTTCCGTGGACTTTGATAGCCTGTTAAGTCGATAGCTGGACGAGAGCTGGGGAAACTGGCATGGTGCGGATGAGTAATATAGTAATAATAATAATAATAATAATAATAATAA
>ML213768.1:0-12576 GCA_004379715.1 Crucibulum laeve
GGAGCCCCCAACAAGCTGTTGAGCCGGTGTAGCTAGGGGTACGAGGAACAAGTACCCCCGTGGCGAAGCACGGGTCAAAAAGCTTGTCTTATATATAAAGAGAGAACAGTCCCCGATTTGGTGCGTGGGAAGTGCCATATATGGTCCGTGTGAACGGCTGTATATGGTGAGAAAAAGGGTTGCAAAAAGGGTTCTTATTATATAATATATTACATAGGCAATTCAGCCGCGCCGTAAGGTGCGGCTGTTTGCCCGTCCCAGCAGCGTAGCGCGGGTGAAATACTTGTTTCCAGTTCACACAGATCATACACAGCCATTCACAGACCATATATAGAATTATTCACACGCATCAAATAGAGCGATTCACACACGTCAAATAGAGCGGTTCACACGTACTAAATAGAGCGACTCATACGCATCAAATAGAGCGGTTCACACAGACTAAATAGAGCGACTCACACGGACCATATACAGCAATTCACACGGGCCATATTTGGGACCAAGCTCTCTTTATATATAAGATAAGATAAGATAAGATATATAAGATAAGATAAGATATATAAGATCATGAATGCTGTTCATAGGATAGAATGGGGTATGATTATTACCCATTCTGCACGGAAATCCAAAAGACACTGAAACTGAATAGCCGAGTTCATGGCAATCCTCATCTTCGGTATCAAGTCTATCTCAGCCTGTTCTTTGCTTCTCTCAATTCTCCACTTCTCCCTTCTTGCCGAGTGAATTCGACAGAAGTGTCTCAATTTTCTTTATATCATCTGCATGTTTGTGAATTGCTCACAAACGCGAATATTACTTAGCCGCCCCCCTGTCGTCAGCGGCTTCCTTGGCCAATATCTGACAGCGTACCCCAGATGCTAAAACATACGAACATCCATTCAAAGTCACCACCTGGTTAAAGATTACTACAATGTTGGACAACAACAACACAGTAAAAGAACGCGAAAGATGCCATATTCTACATATCCTACAACAGCGAGTACATGCATGGTGAACATGGAAAAGAAACCCAAGACGTCCTACACGGAGCAGTGTCAATGAAGCTTCCGAGTATTGATAATAATTAGATAAATAGATGTTGTGCAAAGTCCAATCGAGAGCAAAATCATAGCATAGCAGAAAGCATATCGACACCTCTGAATCCATGGGTCGAACATTCGGCGTCCTGATTCTGGGCGTCCACGTACTTCGCGAAGCTTCACGCCGTACAGCTGATCGAATAGACGGTTAGGTTTGACGAGCACTGAAATGATACTATCTAGAAGCTGGCGGAAGAGAGAACGGTTTTGACAGATCGTAACAGGTCTTGGGATGAACGGATAGCCAAAAGATATTCCACGCAGTGAGCGTTTTGGATCATTTAGCCTAGCCCTTCCATCGTCTGAAAGCTGTTTCTCTGCAACCCATCTGGGCAGCGGTGGGTAAATCTTCCCCGTTCTTAATTCCCTCTTCCTATCTCGTCCTCCACAGAACTTCTCCTTCCAATAACCAGCATTGAAATAAAACTCCCAGAACGTAAGTCTAGGAGGCTGTTCGCCAAAGTTCGTGAAATGCCATCCACCGATAAGCCAGAGGAACGGGCAGACAAAGCCTATCCAGAACGCCCAGAAAGCGGGTGTGACTGTAAGCCATTGCCTCTTTGCACGGAAGGTGGGCATCACGCCATTACCGAGACCAACATCGCGGTCCCATCGACGCGTAATGAACGACTCAGAGGCGGATGGTAGGCGAGACTGGCCTGAGCGAACAGAAGGGAGACTGGCAAGCTCAGCTCGCGAACCCTGGTCTACAGGATCAAGTGATAGGGCATCCGCATCCATCTCATGGATGGAAGCAAGGCGTCCCGCAGTGTTGGCCTCGCTCGTCGCAGTAACGAAGCTCTCCGCATGTAATGACTCCCGATCGCCATCGCCATCATACTCTTCTTCGTCCTCAACATATCCTTCTGTGCTGCTAGCAATCGTAGGCATAGCCACGATTGTTGACCGCCTAGGGCGCAGTGTAGGTCCAGCACCATTATGGTTGGGATGTGGACCGGGGAACGGAGGTCGTAGGTCAAGTGGTGGGATGCTCGGTGGGTCGATTGACTTTGAACTCGAACGACGGGGTATCGAAGAGGTGGTGGAGATGTGTGTGCGTGATGAAGTTTGAGAGATCGTCCGGTTCAGGTGTCGGGTGAGAAACGGAGACGAATAGACTGGCGAGGGTCCTATGGAGCAAAGTAAAATTAATGAGAAACATTATTAGCTAACATGAGAGCCAGAACACGCACGAGTAATCTCGGAACCCTGCGAACCCCCGGGGCTGGGGTTTCCTTGGGAGAAGGACATAGATGCAGATGCACTGATGGCCTTGTCAGAGCCTGAGCCCTCGCCAGGCAGTGGATTACTGTGCCTCAAAGAGTCGGGAGAGAAGTAATCCTGCTCTGCAATGGGAGAAAGCTGCTTGGCCATAGGGTAGTTATAGGCATTCCCGTAGGGATCCATGCTATAAGAGTATGTCATTGGACGGGAGTCCAACCGGAGTGAATGAGTGCTCTGCGTGAACCCCGGGGTAGTATGCAGACGCAAGCCCCATCTAGTCGATGGGGTGGTAAGATCGGAAGCGGAAGCCGATGCAGCAGAAGATATTTGCGATTGTGACGAAGAAGGATTGAAAGAGGGCGTTGCGGTTTGTGGGAGAGATACGGACCGGCCGATAGGGTGAACGTGCGACTGCGACGACACGGAATCCACACGGATGACTGCGGGCGGAGGAGCGGCCTTGAAGCTTCCGGTAGTCTTCACGGGATCTTCGACCAACGAGTCCGAGGAAGAGTTAAGCCAGGCAACGTTCGATGGAGCACGGCTCGGGCTAGGCACCGGATGGTGCCACTGTCCCGCCATAGTAGGCGTGGGGGTGGTGTCGCTGTCGAAGCCGGTCAGTGAGCCGGGGGACGAGCGAGGTATAGGGCCACTGATGGCTAGAGGGTTAAGGTGGAGGTCCCCCTTCTTCCCTCTCGCCTTCTGTGTGACTGGCCAGGGGAGCGTCTCCTCTTGGTCAGCGGGAATTGCCCTCATACTACGCCAGCGGGAGAGGAAGTCGAACATCTCTCGAGAGGAGTGCGTGGTGACCGCTTCGTGTCGGGACCAAAGGGTTCGGAAGGGGAATGGGCTACGCCAGGAAAAGAGTTGAACTGGATGTAGATGGCATGGGCTTTATAGTGATAGACATATTGAAGCAGCAGCCTAGGATCGGGGAATAGGCGTGGAGGACCGCGATGCCGGGGGCAGGTAAACCTACTGGAAAGGTGCTAAGAACATTGAACTTCCAATAAAACACGCGTCAGCGTGAACCGCGCGTCCAGCGGGTGGTGGTAGGTGCTGCCGTATATCATCGCCTCCCAAATGATCATTTCCCGCTACTTCCTACTCCAAATTTCATTGGCTGAAATTCCCTTCGGAGCCCTGTATGAGCTTTCTAAGATCCGTTGGAACATCGCTAAGAACGATAGAGTTAGCTAGAAATGAATATAGGGCATATCAAACCCCAAATCAGCTGAGGCTGTGTGAAAAGAGACTCTCATCCGAGCACGATTTCGCTGTTTCGGAGACTGGGAGAGAGTGTACAAAGTTCAGGCATCAAGCATTCCAGTTTCACGGAAACACGAGATAGCAGTGATGACATTGTTCGCCCGATGGGATCTTTGGCTGCATGTTGTCCTCGAGGATCAAGGAATATCAAGTTACCAGTTGTAGATCCTTCTAGGTCCCTGGAGGCGATTGCATTCCAGTCAGTCGTTACTTTCTTACCGTTCGAGTGCGACTGAAGTCCAGGGCAGAAGAGTGAAGTCATCATCATCGGGGGACACGAAGAGATTTGTGGTGGTGAGGCTTTGTGGCGTCAAGTTTTTCCGGGAGGGTGGACGGAAATACCTTCACTTGCGCAGAAAGTGCGGACAATGAGTGTACTCACCTCCACGATCGAAGAAATTCCTTTGAGTCCTTCGAGAAGCCTTTATCGTAAATACGATCGTCATTAGGCTTCGATGTGGAACGGCAGTATGAGAGCGCTAGGTGAATATGGGTGCACATTGGGTAGTGGGAGTAAAGTCAAAAGGAGAATTTAAAGTATAAGGATCTGACATCGAACATGAGTCGAACGTTTTGCACAAGGCAGAGCAATTTGCATCAAGACAGCGAGCGGCTGGATTACACCCATAGTACGTGTACAGGCGGCGTATGTGAGGGAGTGTGAGTGATACAGTACTACAGTACGTAGACAACAGGTAAGGAAATATTGGACGTTCGTGGTGAGAGAGCGAGTGGGGAATAGAAAACGAGAAGAAAAAAATTGAATAAGGAGAGTAGATATTCCAATAATGATGCGAAGAGTATCCAAAGCTGAGATGAAGGAATAGATATGTTGCTGTATGTGGTCTGATGAGGATGAGGAGGTGAAGAGGTGAAGAAAGTGAGTGGATGGGGAATGGATCTAAAGTAGAGATAAGATCATTCATTTGTCGTATCTTCCTCGGGGGCTGGTTTACTGTGCGATGTCTCCTCGATTGCCGCAGTAGCCTCCTCCGTTTCTTCGCTCTTCTCTGAATCTACCGTGGTGTCTACTTCTTTCTCCGCGATGGGCTTGACACTCTCATCCTTCTCCGTAGACACTACCTCCTTAGGCGAATCGGTCGACTCCTCTGCGCTCCCCTTCACCGATGTAAGATCAACCACGTTCTTCATCTCCGGAGGGGATGTAGACACGGTCGCGGCAGCGGCCACGGGCTCATCGAGTTCACCGGACTTCTCCTCAGGCAGCGGGATGCTCGCAGGCACCGCGACGGCCTCGTCCTCCGCTTTCTTGTCGCTCAAATCGACCTCCTCTACGCCTTCCCTAACCTCCTTGACATCCTTCGTCTCAGGAAGCAAAAGCGGGGTCGCCGGGGGTTCTTCCGCATCCGACGCAGCCGCGCTCTCGCCCCGGTGCTTCTTCTTCCTCGACTGCTCATCCTCCGCGTCCACATCCCGCTCCGTCGAGCTCAAACGCCTCTTTCGTCTCTTGGCTGGGGCATTTGACGTGGCTAAACGAAGTGGGATTAAAAAGGGATAAGGAAATGACGCGCCGTCAGACACGCGTTTTACGAAGGGGCGATAATGAAAAGCACCAGGCGTGCGTGTGTGGAAGGTGGGCGGTGGAAATGGGTTACTCACGATCATCTTCCCAGGGTTTGTCCGGACGCGGGATAACAGAGTGCGAGATGCGGCGGATTAAGCTGAACATTGAGTTGGATTAAGTGGGCGGGGAGGAGCAGTGGTTGGCACTGGCAGTGGTGGGGAAGAAAGAAGAGAGCGTGCTGGCTAAAGACGCGACCGTGATCCGGGTGACTTTCTGTCTTTGGCGCTGTTTGCTATGGACGTGGCACGAGGCACATTGTCGGCGTTTGTCTGTCGCACGTGGCCCATTGCGAAAATAGAAAGGAATGCGAAAAATGCTGTTTTAATAAATATTTAAGTATGCATAGACCTTTTGAATTGCTTGGGATTGTGTTCTTCACGCGTCGATAATCGTCTCCAGCTCGACGCGTCCAGGGAAACCAAATCTAGAAAGCTGCCGGCCCGTCAAAGCCGCAAGATCGCCCAGCCGATCTTATCTCCTTACATAATCACCCAATCGATGAGTCTAATCGAGTCAAGCAGATATTCTTTTTACAGCGTTCATATACTTAGATCTTGCCAGCTAGCCTCGCAACACACCCAACAGCCTCACAGTCGACGTTATACTCTCACATCCGAGTTATTAGCCTTTGAAATACACCATCGAAACAAAACTAGAGGAGAAAAGACCATAAAATGACTTTGGATATCACTAGCTTCATTGACAACAAAGGCGGCAACGCTGAGGAAATCCGCGAGTCGCAGCGCAAACGTGGGCACTCTGTCGAGCTCGTGGATGAGATTATCCAGATGTATGCAGATTGGGTGAAGAGTGTGTGTTCAAGTTTCTCAAGTAGTGTTTACTAACTAATGAAATATCTTCTACCCGTTGTTAATTGATTACAGTGGACTTTGAGACGAACGCGCTTCGCAAAAAAGTAAACGAAGTGCAGAAAGAGATTTCGGCGAAGAAGAAAGTATGTGCGTTGCCCGCTCTTCTTCCAATTGCCCCACTAATAATGTGTATTTATGCGATTTTTTTTTGCCATCGCCAGACAAAGCAGCCCGCAGATGACCTCGTAGCTTCCAAGAAGGAGATAGACGCGGAGGTCGAGGCAAAGAAGAAAGAGTCGAAGGAGTTTGAGATCAAGATGCGTCAAAAGGCGTCGACCATTGGCAATATTGTAGGGAAGGACGCGCCTGTTAGCTTGACCGAGGTGGGTTTAACTCATTTCATTCATATATTCGACTTGAAGCTCACGATCGCAGGACGACAACGTCACCGTCCGAACATGGGATCCTAACGGTGTCGAAGCCGACCCGGAGCCCAAGATAGACATCATGCCGCACCATGAAGTCCTCCTTCGCCTCGACGCGATGGACCTCGACCGTGGCGCCAAGATTGCCGGCCACAGAGGGTACTACCTCGTCAACGACGGTGTGGATCTGAACCAGGCGCTGATCTCGTACGGTCTCGACTTTTTGAGAAGCAAGGGGTACAAGAAGATCCAGCCGCCGTTTATGATGAACAAGGACCAGATGGCCAAGACGGCGCAGTTGGATCAGTTTGATGAGGAGCTGTACAAGGTGTGTACCGAAGGATTAGTAGTTGTACGAGGTTATTGACGCGCCGATAAAGGTCATTGGCTCGGATGACGAGAAATACCTCATCGCCACCTCGGAACAGCCCATCTCCGCGTTCCACTCCGACGAATGGTTCGAGTCGCCCGAGACGCAGCTGCCCATCAAATACGCCGGGTACTCGACGTGCTTCCGCAAAGAAGCTGGCTCTGCAGGGCGCGACATGTGGGGCATCTTCCGCGTGCACCAGTTTGAAAAGGTAGAGCAGTTTGTGATCACCGAGCCCGAGAAGAGCTGGGAGATGTTCAATACGATGATCGCGAACAGCGAGGCATTTTATCAGAGCTTGGGGCTAAGGTATCGTGTGGTGGGGATCGTATCGGGCGCACTGAATTTGGCGGCGGCGCAGAAGTATGATTTGGAGGCGTGGTTCCCGTTCCAGAGGGCATATAAGGAGTTGGTGTCCGTTTCGAATTGTACGGATTATCGTGAGTTGCATCGTTCTGGTACTTTGGGGCGAGTGTGCTAACGATGAACAGAGAGCCGAAGACTGGAGGTCCGGTGTGGATTGAAGCAGAAAGACCAGCAACGCAAAGTGTATGTGCACATGCTGAACGGAACGCTTTGCGCAACAGAACGCGCGATGTGCTGCCTCGTGGAGAACTATCAAACACCCGAGGTGAGTAGCAAGATATTCTTAGCCCGCTTCATTTCCTTTAATAACCGAATTCTCTTGCCAAGGGTCTTGCCATCCCGGAGGTGCTGCGACCATATATGCAAGGGCGTGACTTTTTGCCGTTCGTCAAGGAGCTGCCGAAGGGTCTGCAGAAAAAGCAGGTGTAGGTGGGGGATGGAAATAAAGACGAGGGGATACGGGAAGTGTATTATTTTGTATGGATTTGCGATAGAATGGAACGGACTCGATGTTTCTCGAAGTGGCGGGTTAGCGTGAATGCTAATTAGTAGAGGATCTGCGGATGAGCATGGTGTGAGCCGGGGCGGGGAAAGGAATCCAGGGTGATCGACCACGTCAAACACAGCCACATGTTTGCAGTTTTAGCAGTGGCTGTGCACCACGTCTCACAGAATTTGCTTGGGAACAGTCGCTGCGATCTTTTCTTTGCAGAGTCCTTGTTACATTCTCTGTTTCTTTTCTTATTTCTTTATTTCTTCCTTCCTTCGTTTCTGCTACGCTCTTTCACCATGAACGGCGGCCCAGACCTGCCAAGTCATGCGTCCTCCTCCTATCCCTTCGACGAGAAACGACACCGCTCACATCCCTCTGCCTGGACACGTCCCATATACCTCGCAATACCCGGCGTCCACACACGTCGTCTACGCGTCCCAGTCCCCAATGTCTCCCTCCACCACCTTCGCATGGGTCGCAGACGACGCGGGCCCTTCATCGTTCTCCTCTGCCTCGTCGCCTTTGTCTGCGTGATCCTCTTTTCAAGAGGAGGCTCGCGCGGCTGGTCCGAGACCGTGAAAGAGTATACCACAGGCGAGCCGTCGACGCTCGTCTTCAGGAGAGAAGACCTCCAGCGGATATGGAAGTGGGAGATTGCGAGTGGGCACTACCCGAGTCGAGCAACGAGTGAGCGCTACCACTCCATATCTATGCCAGCACGAACATTGCTAATCCAAATTTACACGCATCCGCAGTACCAAAGCAGATCGGTCTCAAGTCCCCGCCTACGAACCCAGCATTGCCGCATCGTCCACGGCGCATCAAGCCTCTATCCAATTTCCAGCCCCCCGCAGGCGTCGATGTCGACATGGAGACACTCGGCGCGGGCCCCAAGCGCGTATACCTCGATATCCAGAGTTTACCCCCTAACGTCGCATACCCCCCGCGACCTGTGCCTGGCAGTGTCGCAGACATGGATGAGATCCTTCGGCATTGTGATTTCTCGGATGGAAAGGTAAATTCTCTAAGCCTATTCCCTTATCAGTCAAGCCAATTAAGCTTACGCCTCTTCGTTCTTTCTTTCCTAATAGTACGTTCGGGATTGCCTCGAAGTACTTCGGATTGGTGGAGGACTGGATAATGGAGATAGACTACGGAAAGGCGATTTAGATGATATGAAGTATATATACAAGGAGAAGGCAGACAAGGCGGTCGCGTCTGCCCACGACCAAGACGACGGTGACGACGACGACCTCGGTGCACTTCAACACCCTCTTGGCACCGAAGTAGATGACCTCGACCCAGAAGCTGGTCTCACAAAGAAACGCGGCGCCGACTGGGAATCCCACATGTCCCTCCCCGCCCCGCTCACCCATCGACCCGCCGCCTCCCTCCCCACCCCCTGCGACCCCGAAAATCCACGCGTCTTTCACATGTTCTGGACCGGGCCCTTCACCGACAAACCCTATTCCGCCCTCCTCTCCTTCCTCTACACACAAAACACCGGCATCCACCATGCCCGCTGGCCCGCCGACTCCGAGGTGTGCCGCCCCCAGTTCTGGCTGTGGATAAACCCTGGCCCTGCAGCTGCCGTCCCCAACCCGTCTGCGGTCCGCGACATGTACAAGCAGCTCAAGATGAACCCCTGGGCAGCGCCGTTCTTGCACCCAAGATTCAAGGATGTAATCCATTTTAAGCTGTGGAATACCACCGAGCAGCTGGACGGGATTCCAGAGATCAAGGACGAGTGGAGAGCGATGGAGGAGACACTGTTTAATTCTGGAGGCCATGTCATCAAGGTGAAGAAACCCGAAGCAAAGCCTGCGTCTACAGCCAACAGCACCAATTCAGAAGGCGGAGAGACGACAGACGACGACGACATGCTGAACCGCCTCGGGTCCAAATCCTCATCATCGTATGACCGCATGTCCGTCATCCTCTCCGACATGGCGCGCTTCGTCCTGTGCCACCGCTTCGGCGGTATATACCTCGACGCCGATACCATCTTCCTGCGCGACTGGGAAGAACTCTGGGGCTGGAAAGGCGCCTTCGCGTATAGGTGGTCCCGCCTGCCGGATTACAACACCGCAGTGCTCAGGATGAACAAGGGCTCTGCGTTGGGTTCATTCCTCTTCAGAACCGCACTGAGGAATGGATTGGATTTCCACCCGATGACGGTGTCGAAGTATACGGCGGACGCACATGTGGAGGGGTTGTTGCTGAGGTTGCCGGATGCGCTCTTTGATTCGGCGTGGTTGAATACGGAGAATTATCAGAGGGATAGGCCGCCGCAGCCGTATTTCACTGAGTGAGTGGTGGTGGTTTCGAAATTGAAAATCTGTGATGATGTTGACCTTAAACACTTTCCTAGATTTGCAGACTTCTTCGATACTCCGGCACAGAACAGTGCTGCACCACAAGCATTGGGTGTTGGAGGCTTCTTCAGAGGAGCGTACTCATACCACTTCCATAACTTCTGGTATTTGCCATCTCTGTTTTCCTTTTATCTCTAACTGACACAAATACACAGGTGGAAACCATTCGACCCCACACGCAACTGGCCCGACCTTGGTCCTCGGTTCAAGTCAGGGGAAGACGTCGCCCGCGCAGCACTCGCAAAAGAAAAGAAAGAGAACGACCAGGCTATACCCCCACACCAGCACCTCTCTGACGCTGCAGAGGACGAGGAGGAGGAAGTGCTCGCTGAGGAGCCGGATAAGCGCGATCTGGACTGGTCGACGGTACTCAAAAGGACGTTCGAGGCGTATATTCGCGGGGAACGCCCGAATATGTATGGGGAGTGGATACATTGGTGATTCGGTTTATACTACATACCCCCACGGCGCGTGTATACCCCTCCGTGGTGATGGACTACGGGAGAGAGATGGAGGTGGGGAGGGAGAGAGGGGAGAGGAGGTTAATGTCGTGAGTCGCCGAGGCGGCTTCGTGTCCTGCTATTATATTCTATTTCATTCTACTATATGCTTTCAATGGCTCTGGGACTCTCTGGGAGCTTATCGCAGGGGATGGGCTGTGTTAGAGCGTACATATATACAGCATACATATACGTGATTAGACCGTTCGCCTTGACGGATATTTTTCACCCACTGCTGCTGCTATACCGTATATGTTATGGTTGGGGGGCGTTGTGGAGTGGGAAATGTGGTTAGGTAGAAGTGCAGCATGGTGTACTTTTCTGTACTAGTGTAGGAGGCTATTCGGGTTGTATATGATTCAATTCAAATGTTAGAGTTCTGGAGTTATTCTCTGTTTGGCAAGAGTATTTGAGAAGGTGTCTCTTCAGAAGCGGCTTGACTAGAGAACAGCTGAAACGATATTGATGTCTGTTGACTCGGAATATGCTACTAATATCATGGAGTCCTCAGCGTGGATGTATCTAAACTACTAGACAGTAAAGTTTGTAAATTGACGTCGTAAACGTCAATACATATCTTGTCAAGCGCACGTTGGAAATGGATAATTAAGCGTCCAAGAGAGCACGAGTTGGAAGCTGATCAAAGTAATCGAAGTCTTCCTCCATAAAATGATCAAAGTTTTCTTCGAGGTCGATTTCTCCTTCGTCTCTTCCATAGTCCCGCGTGAACCACTGACCAAAGTCTCGCTCTAAATCGAATTCCAAACTCAAAACCAATTCCCCACAGATTGTACACCGCTCGTTGGGCGTTGGTGCAGCATAAGTCAGCACAGCGCTTCGTGACAGATCCGCACATAAATTAATTTCTTCGCGTAGATATCCAGTGCATTGATGCCATACAGGCAGCCACGAGTTGGGTACCGTCAACCTGCGGAGACTAGTACCACAAGAATCAATATCATCTTGAAAGCGTTGTGCGAGAATGTCAAGGGGCTGAGGGAAATCGGCATCTGCTTCCCACCTGACTTCCCGGCGGGTCTTTGATTGTTCAGGAAATGAAACTGTTAAAGGAGACGTCATCTGTAACTCTGAAGTATTGAGTTCTGTTGATTGTGTTGCATGCGACAAGTCCCCCCGGCTCAATATACGATGAGGGTTGTCCTCTAGCCAGATTTTTTAGTAAGATGCAACTGAATTATGAAGAGGGGAAAATACTAACGATGTAGAATATAATTAACTTCTTGCAAAGTCTCGAAAAGTATGAGTCAAAACTGTATGATTGATACTTCAAATGAGCATACCTGTTGACATAAATCATTGAAAAATTTCCACCCATCTTCTGATGTAACCATCGTTGAAGAACTTAGAGGAACGTTGGACGAATTGTCTACAACACCTGCACTCATTGTAAGAACTGCCTCTCCATCTTCACCCGCTAACACATCCAGATTCTAGCGCGTGCGTTTTATAAAAAATTACTTCCTTTAAAAGTAGTACTGACCTCGAAACTGCCCCCTGCAGCCAAATATTGAAGAGATATACCTTGATTTTGAAGATAACTAATAGCAGCCTTGGTTGTACGAATAATTGATTAAAGTTATGTTCTGAATGCTTGCTAAAGGCACGTACTGCGACACCTTTCGCCTATTCATAATATGTCAATATATGGTTGAGCATGAATAATTGAGATGCTATGACACACAAATCGCAACGAAGAAACGGTGCCCAGCTCCAGTTTCGTTCTCAAGTTTTTTGCAATCAGCGCTTGAATTCGGCAGGTAGACGCCCCTGTATATTTAAAGGACTGTAAATGAGGCTCGCCTTTCCTAAAGGGATTACTTGCCTCCTTGGTAAACAATATACGGAGCATTTGCAGAGCAAGGCGATACGCCCAGTAAACGTGCAATATTTGGATGACTCCAGAATATTAACATTAAAGGAGGGGATATGGTTTTATATCTATATGGCACACGTACAAGAATCTCCGCATAAAAGCGACCGTTGCTGCATGCCTCTAAGCAAGTAGAATCAGTATGTCGTTGAAGTCTACAAGTTAA
>ML213769.1:0-12378 GCA_004379715.1 Crucibulum laeve
TCGTCTTCTGCATTCATGCTATTTTCCTTGATTTTGACAGTGGAGTAAAAGGGAAATAGAATATGTGCCTTAGAGAAGCAGATGGGGTAATTGGAGTTTTGGCATTTAGAGCTTTTTGCTTCCGTTCTTCCCGAAATTCAAATTCATCTTCGTGTACGCTTGTTATCCTCCAAAGGCGATGACCTCCCTTTTGTGATCGGGCCCCTTGATGCTTAATCCGTCTTCCCTTTAATCCTTGTCCTCCCTTGGATGGTACGTATACCCATTTGGAGGCTCAGATGCAATGGTATGATAAGCTCAATACCTACCATCTGAAAAGAGGCGAATGGTAATTTAAAGCTCGGCTTCCTTCTGCGCATCACGAAACCGATTCTTATATAGACCAAGACCTATCGCAAAAGATCTCCCCCTAAAGTCTAGACCCTCCTCCTATTCCACTTGTCGACCCTTCCATGAAATGGACCTTTTTGTCACACAACAATATTCCTCGACCTTATCCAGTTGACCATTAACCTCCTTAGACTAAATAATTTTGTTCTGTTCCCCAGGTTGCGATTTTGTCTTCGATGCAACATATACGAAGAAATAAACCGACATGCATGCGAAATGATCGTTTCTTGAGGATCCCCAAAGATATCTCTCAGAAAGAATCACGGGCTCACTGGTAAATGGCCTGCTTATATGAACTGGATAGTAGGCTTCTAGAATAAGACCTACAATAATGCTCTAGAGCTCATTGACAATCGTCGAGATAATCTGGTTCAATCGCGAGGAAAGAAGTTAGTGTACGCTTTGAATTTCGTTTGTAAACTGCTAATATCATTTGGATATAGATACGCGATGCGTTTGGGCAATTAGTATTCGATATTTCTCAGCTTCGAGGTCTGTATCGCATCTTTGGCATCCGGATGGGAGAGTAGTTAACAATATTTTATCTTCTGCCGCTCTCTGTATAGACGAGCAATGCTGTATTACTTCAGTTCATGGCCTACATCCAAAATCTGAACACCAATTTTAGGAATTATGGCATTTTGGAAGAAGACTCACTAGAAGTTTCGGATGGACTTGGCCGTATTCGACTCTCTGCTAAGGAGGTGTAATCGATATGCATGTAAATTCGCAAAGGATTCGAGTGCCGGAAAGTGTAGCGATTTGCTGAAAGAGCCTTAAACTAATGTTCAATAGCGGCGAGAGGGAAATTTTATTCCATATATTTACAAAGACAAAATTAGATATATACTGGCTGATACTCCAGCTCATTGGAAACTTTTGCTTGACTACCTGCTCGTTCCATGACTTACAAGCATTGGCTGTAGTATGCGTTAAGGACAGTGCAGGTAGAGCCGCTGGCGCAGACGGTCGGGCCGCTGTATCCCTGGCCACCGCTAAGTGAACGGAATATTAGTATCGGCGAGTGACAGTGTAGGAGAAGGAGAAATCACTCACCATTGACCGTACTTGGTCTGTGTGGCACCAGGAGCAGGGGCGCTAGTGCTGGGGGTGGATCCTCCACCAGTGCTGCCACCGGAACCAGTGCCAGAGGTGCTATAGGTGGTACCAATATCGCCAAACTTGATGTTGGAGTAGGTAACTGAGGCGTTGGCGTTGGTGGATTCGACATCAGTGGGCTTGCCAGAGTCGGTGGAGCAAGTTCCACGCGCGATACCAGGCTGACTTGGGTCAGCGTCTGTGGGGTAGGTACTATCGAGCCAGAGCATGTTGACGGCGTGGTCATCCCAGACACTCATGACAAGGACCATGCCGTTGCCAAGGGCCTTGCCCATGTTGGCAAGTCCACCCTTGTCCCCAAAGTCGTCCGTATCGCCGAAAGCGGTCTTCTGAGCATCGCAAAAGTCGGAGCTGATGGAATCGAAGGCATCCATTCCGGGAATGTTGACCTTGGAGTTCTGGATGACTTTGCCATCCTGAACGTAGAGACGACGAATCTCAGAAAGAGAGCCAGAAGTGGAGTTGTCGGAGGTAAGGAATTGAGTGACAACGGTGAACTTCTTGCTTGTATCGACGGTGAGGCCTTTGCCGTAGAAGGAGGTGTCTCCCATACGGTAAGAGTTGAAGTCGCAACCATCAGGATCGCAGACGGTGGCGTATCTGCTGTCGGCACCACAGTCAGCGCCAGAGCAGCGGTCAAGACCAGATACGGTGCAAGGGTGAGGAGTGAAGGCAGCAGAGACCGAGTTCGCTTCCCAGACATCCATTTCGTTACAGCAGGCACCGTAGTTACCGGTTCCGGCATTGCTATCGGTTGGAGATGCGGCCCAGCCTTCGACATTGGCCTGAATAAATAAAAAATTGAGAAAAAATAAGAGCTAATCGAAGTGAATGCATACCTCGCCAGCAATGAACTTGATATCCCTAGGACACTGCGAGTCACAGTATCCGGTACCGTACTTAGCACCTGCCTTGTTGGTGGGGTACTTGGACAAACCACCATCGGCATCCATCTCGGAGAAGTAGAGAGCGCCGTTAAGACCACATGGAAGGTTGGAGACATCGACGTCAAACGTGAACTCCTTGTTAAGGAGTTTGAACATCTCGTACTCCGTATCGCTGGCCATGAGGTATAGACGAGAGCCGATATTTTTCTGCGCGCTCGAGGTGACGAACTTGAGCGTGAGGGCGTTGCCGCTCGTAGTCGCTCCGTACGTGCCAGAATAGTCAGCTCCATCTAAAGCACAGTTCGCTGCGCAAGTAGCACCATCAGGACAGAGGGTAGCGTCCCAAGTGTTGCCGGTGTAGCAGTTGGTGTAACCAGTAGTGGTGTGAAGCCAGCGCCAGTTAGCGTCGAGGACGACATGTCCAGCAACGGTAGTACAGCCTGAAGATGTACATGTCTGCCAAGAAAGAGGAGGGTGGGTCTCGGCGGTGTTTGTGCCAACTTGTTGACCACAAACAACGGCGATGAGAGCGAATGAGAGGAGAGCGACCTTGGGGAACATTGTAGCTAGTGATGCCTAGACCAGGGAACCAGTTGAACTGCTGCAGAGTCTGTCAATCTAGCACTAGATTTTATACAAAATCCATCGGAAAATATCCGGCCATCTTGAGGACTGTTGGATAAATGAACTGTACTGAGGCCCTCGGTGAAGTCGAATGTAATTCCATGATCTGACAATTGGCATCTTCTCGGATTATCGTACACCACAGTTCGCGACAAGTGATCGTCTTCGTGGCGAGAAGCGACGCGTTGCTTTTCTCGGGTGTACCCCAAAGTAGCATTGCCGTTGATTTAAAGGCAAGCCGTCGCCAAGTCCAAAAGGCGAACACCAAGTTGCTAGCATGTGAACCGAAATGTGTCCGAGCTGTAAAAATATACATATGCTGTTATATAACGCGTCCACATTCGACCGGAGTATTTGCCGCATCAAGTGACCCGAACATATTGCGTAGCAACTGTTCTTTATGCCTAAAGGCGCTCGTCTGTTTGCTTGTCTGTGCCGCACAAAACACGGCAGAATTCGAAGAGTACTACGTAGTGAAAGTAAAAATAACACTCATTAAAATAGATTGATCCGTGTACTATCTTTAAACGACTGCCAAGCTATTTTGGTACTGTTAACAACTGTCAGTAGATGTCTTGAGGATAATACTATGAGTACGTATCGTCAGCTGAAGTATGTGATTTAAAGAAGATGCATTCCATAGGTGAGAATATTTATATCAAGTCAAATCAGGTTTTGAAATTTCATTGTTCAGAAACATTACAAGGACTCGGAGCTGGACTACCCAGGAAAAAGGCTGATGACCCATGTACACTCTTCAGAATAACATCAATCATCGAGCAGAAGTCAAAGCAAACGTTTCACTCGACCATCCAAATCGTCGCTGAAGTCGGCGCCAGAAATTCCTTGCTCTCCAAAAGCTCAAGCTTGCTTCGGGATGAGGCTCGTGAACTACGAAAATAAAGATCACTGAGGATATCAACGAGTACGAAGATATACATACTGGTGATACTCTCTCCATCTGGGTGATTAAACTTCTACGCGGAACCTCTGGTTTTGAAAACGCTGAACCCTATTTGTACAAAAGCAGAAAGTAGCTAAAAATTGTACATGCGAGTTCGGGCCGTTGAATTACATCAAGACGGACATACCTCCGTCCATGCGATAGATCCTGACTGAGAGACAAGCTGCTCACTATAACAAATAAATGAGATTGAGATCATCAAGCTCTGAATACAGACGCACTTGTCTGTGAGCTGGAAGAGCATGGAAAATGTCTTGAGAGTGCGAGCAGAAACTAGTATAGGAGTGTTGCTTGCTCCTTCCGAAATTGAAATACCGTCGATGTTCTTTTGCATCGCATCTGGAGATACAGACCTTGCAACAGCCTGCTTCTTCTTCTTCCTTGGTATAGTAGCTGATACTTCATCAGCCACGATCTGAGATGATTGTTCGGCACCGCCGAAAGGCAACACTACGGCTGGGGCTTGTTGACCTTTTGGCGCCGGTTTCGACGAGACTATGGATGTGTTTGGAACGAATGAAGTAGAATGAAAGATGATCTGTATTCACCTAGTGTTACCCAGTTAGTCTTTCTGCCAATGTAGGGTTTGACGATATCGTTCCCGAGATTATAAATGGGCAAGCCTAAAATCCTTTTAAGCTGTTCATTAGCCTTCAGCCAAAAGGCATTGAATGCTTCGTCCACCATTTCGCAGCGGTGAGCCCAGTCCATATTCTGGTCCTCTTGGGTATAAAAATTGAGAAACAGGATTCGCCACTCTGTCTAGACTTATTTCAGTCTTAGAGTGTTCTATCAATGGCCTCCAAAGACGCTCTAAATCCAGCCGGTATACCCTATCCTGCGTTTCTTTAGAATCTTCTTCGGATATTTTAGGACGGTGGGCATCTATGAGAACCTTGGCATCGTTGATCACTCCAATTCTTGAAAGTTTATGAGCAAGAAGAGGGGAGATACGAGAATGCTGATTAGAATTACCCATTAGCTGGTCCAGTTCGTCGTAGAGGCGAGCAATTTGCCAAAGGTGAGTTTGCTGTGGATTGATGAGAATAGACATGATCTCCATTAGACGGTCATTACGAGGAGGAAAACCTGATAGCTCGTTTTTCCCGTAATTCGAGTCGAGGAATCTGATCTTGAAAACTGGAGGGTCGTCAGTTTTTACGTTTCGTAATTGAAAAATAACACTACATTGACGCATCTGTGGTGAAGATGCTACAATCTTTGGGAAATCAACCATAAGTTCCTGTTCCATGGCTCTGAAAGTGGCTCTGAGTTCTTGGAATCCTCGTTGGTATGCGCCTGGTAATCGCCGTGCATGTGGAAGGGGCCAGCTGGGTTCATCCGCCAATACCTTGTCCAATGTGGTCAGTGATTTCTTAGCGGAGTCCCAGTGCTACAAATAAATGATACATGTATAAGTAACTAGTAGCTCTTGAGAACGTTGATAAAGGACCCACAGTGAGGTTGCCGTAAGCATCTAAAAGAAGTCCCTTTATGGCTCTATTATAAACCAAAGATTGTGGTGCTGGAGGCAGACACAAAGTTTCCAATCGATGTTCGAGATATAGTAAAATCTGTTCATGGAGATAAGCTGGATCTGTATGCAGTTCAATAAGGTGGTCGAGTGCTAGTTGGTAACTAGTCTCAATTATACTCTTCAGCTCGAGATATGAAAAGTTGAAGGGTTCTAGATAAGGTCTGAGGCTATTGGTCCTTGCTGAAGACATCCACACAAACTCGGAATCTGTAAGGGGGATCTCATGAGGGTCCATACGTAGCTGCTTGGGCTCCTTAGGCATAGCTTCCAAGTCTTGGTCCACTAGGATTTTAGATACCATGCGAAGTAGGAAGTCAAGCTAAAGAGAAGGGGTTAGTGAAATACACTGTTAGAAAGATGTAAATTCAGCCTACTAGTTTTATCTGTGCCTCGAGCACCGCTAAACCATCAGCCAATGGTAGAGCCTCGCCGAGTACAAAATCCAATTCAGACCCATTCGGTGCATTGGGGTCGTCATTGTCGACTGATTCTCCTCATTCGATAACTTTGCCATAAATTTCACGTCCTCCGAAAGCTAGCATTGTACAGTCGGGCACATAGACTCGCTTGATTCCGCCTGACATAATCCCAAAATGTAACTATTTTAATTGTTAGAGAGTGGTGAAAAGCATAAAAAGGAAATATATTAACTGTATCCCGGTCAAACTGAGCAAATTTTGATGGAAAATTATATGCTCTGTGGTGTAGAAGACTTGAGACTATTAATATCAAGCCGCATACTTCATGAGGATCCTGAGGTTACATGAAGCTCATCTTCAAAAGACGCACACTTAACCCCATTATTCCACGATAGATCTTCAAGATTGACATATGGAAGTAGAAATGTATCCCTCTGATCATGTAAGTTCGGGTTGCGTGAATCGAGAGCGCGGATTTCGGGTGCATGGTCCCTTGGTAGGTTAGGTTGAACTTCTGCCAAAAGGTCACGACGTTTCACGGATGTGCGTTGTGTGGCTTGCTCAATATATCGGCTGAAGCATGCGGCGTTTGAGATAATCGCTGACCTTAGCCCAGCGCTTCCGAATGGTAGATTCGTGAGCATTTACGATAAGATGAAGTTTATCCCAGGTGTCAAAAAGAGTCTTCCGTTTGGCATTGGCTTGATCAGTGGCTTCTTCGACGCTTAAAATTGCTTCTGGCTGTAAATGGGACGGAAATGACGCGAACATGTTCTGTGGATTGGAATAGAAGTCTTCAGCCATCTTTGAGTAGTGTAGTGATAATCGCGGTGGTGAAAGACTAAGTTAACAATCTGATTCCGTGACCAAAAACCTGGAGACTTCATTGGTGTTGCTAAATAGAGACAAACTATAATTGAAAGCGGTGAATGAGACCATCAAACGGCAGAGAAGGATCATCGATGTACAAGCAAGTTGGAGACCAAACGGCAAGAGTTTGGCGAAGAATGTTAAAGCTCTATTCAGACAATACTATACATCGGGATCGTTCTAGACAATTCTTTGGAGCAACTCCGTTCAAGATGAACAAATGACGTTTCAACGATTGGATACCAAATTGAGTCTCACATTCCGAGTTCCAAACACTACATATCATGCAGCCGACGATATGCAGAGCAGCTCGGTTATACAGCTCAGTTTCGACGACTCGGTATGCCTGGCAATGCTGCACTGAAGCCATTAGCAATAGGTTGCGTAACTGGCAGTACTCGAAGTTCGCGATGCACCCAGGAAGCGCAAATATCCGGTACCATGCTCACCAAGCCGCATCTCCTACACCTTCACCTCCTGTCTCGTTCCCAGATCCCAGCCGTCCTGATCTATACTATCACCTCATCAACCCCCCAAACCCTATCTCACATGTGCTTCCCGCTTTTGCGCTATCTTTCCTGCCATTTCCGCCCACACACACCAAGTCAAGCACGGTAATCGGCTGGCTTCCAGCCCAAGTGTATGAGAAAACAGATGGTGCAAGCAAGCGCACGGGAACTGGTGTCAAGACAGAAGGCTGTAAGGACACGCAAAGAAGTAACGAGGAAGACGCAGCATTGCAAGATTTTAGGGAGAATTGTGAGTGATACGGTGATGCACAAACAGAGAGAGTACCAATATATGTATTTGAAAAGCGAACTTCCTTCGTTTCTTGCACGAAATGATTAAAAATGAATTAGAAGAGAAGGCGAATACTATTCAGACGGATGGTGTTGGAGAATCTACTGATGGGTGGTTGCATATTCATGGTACGTCTAACCTGAATTTCATCGGCAACTTCATTAAGTATATCATATACTCATATGTTCCATTCAGACCAACGAAGCGTCCCCATCGTTGGTCCAATCGGTGACCCAGAGGACATAATCGCTTCAGTCCTCATGAGGAAAAGCACTGTAAGTTCCTTAACTTTCTTTCGTCTCTCATATTTGCTCATCCCGTACTGGATAGATTCTTCCAGAAACGTACCAGCCGGTACCTTCTTACCGTCTAGTGACCACTTACGGTGTGATGAAATTGACTCCCGAACTCGCCGGGAGACTCCATAGCGCTCTTCTTCAGCTGGCATTGACGGAGAAGGCTACAGCAGTTCGTGAAACAGCCTGGAATGCACACAATGTCCAAGGTGTTGGTAGCCCATGAAGTATTAAACCATCGAATGTATTAGAAGAATGTTATTCAATACACCGTTCATAGTAGTTTCTATCTCTCGTGTCAATCGTAAAAAGCATCATCAAACCCTCTACCCTATGGAGGCCCGAACCCAATGGGCGTCCGGAATATTCATGTAAATATTAATCTTACACGTCTCACTCAATCACTTCAGTGTTTCCAGCAGTGTCTGCAACGCTTTCTCTACCCACTCCGGAATGATTTAATTGTCAGCAAGTCCCTATGCATGCCCACTCCAACTCTTGCATTAAGCACCTGGGACACATACTATGCCGGACCAAACATAGGAAGAGGAAACTGATACCGTTTATGGAATTCGGATGCTGCTAAGCGCTGCGTCCTCATTTACCTGCATCTAAGGCCAATGTCATTTGTAAAGTTGCGGAAGTGGCGAGGTTCAGTTACAGCATTCTTTGAAGGAGTTACAGTATGCTACAATATGTGAATCGTGATAGCTAAAGCTAATGATGCAGTGGTGCACAGATGGATAATGAATAAGTTACAAATAAAATAGAAAGGAATGTGAGGCGAGGGAGATGTAGATAAATTCTAACAGCAGAAAGTGGATTGGCCGACGAAGGTTAACAATACGAGATGGATGAATAGGATGAATGAGTTTGGTGTTGGGGTAGGCAGCCACTCAAATATCAGCTCAAACATCCACACAAACGGCTTCATTCCTCCTCTCATCCCCCCACCCTCCCACGCTTGCCGCATTTACCAACACTGTCCCTTCTTTTGCCATCTCTCTCCTCCCCTTCCCAAATGCATACATCCTCTTCACCGTCCCCCACAGCACCAAGAGCAGCGACCACCACCCCACTCGCCCGGCCATGATGTTTTCGTAGTACCTCTGGTCATTCTCCCAGCTAAGTACCTGCACCCCGCGCGCATGGATGTGCCCGAACACGTGCGCGAGCGGTGGAGGGGGCAGCCAGAGCGCATTGAGTAGAGCTGCGCACCCCTGTGGTGAGGATGGCATAAGGGAGTCGAGGTGCGCGAACGGAGGCCCATGGGTGATGAGGATGTCGGTTTTTGCGGGGATGAAATGCCACGGGTTGACGTCTGCCGAGGCACTGAGAGAGGAGAAGCCGCGCGATATGGTTGGTGTTGTGGATTTGGACCTCGGGAGGTAGGAGGAGGAAGACGAAGTCATGGGGATGGAAATGGGAGGAACGGGGATAGGCTGGGACGGATCGAATCGTGGGTATTGGAATGACCATGAGCCATGTTGGGGGGTGCGCGGGCTGCCGTAGACAGTGAGAATCCTCCCTCTCACACTTACGTTCACCGATGAATCTTGTAGGTAGATGAGTTCCGGATACTGGCCATCCAGAACCTGATAAATCGTTGGATCGTCCAAGCATTTATCATGGTTCCCAGCTATGAATATCTTATGTTTAAACGGCTGGATGCGCATCCAGTCGAGGACGCCATAAAATTCATTGAGCGTGCCCGACTGGGTTAAGTCCCCGGAGTGGATGAGGACATCACCTGGGGGGAGTGGCGGCAAGTCTAAGTGCGCGCTGTGCGTGTCAGAAATGCAGACAAGGCGGATGGATTTGCCAGTGCGGGTTGGGGGAGGGAGGGGGAATGCAGTGTAGAGAAAGTGGGCAAGGAAACGAAGTGGGGAAGAGAGGAATTGAGAGAGGAGGGAGGGAGGTCGTTGGTTGAAGATGCTGTCCATTGGGGTTAGATTGATGAGAGGATTTTAAAGGTCACAACTTGTAAAAGCGTGATATTAATTAATTCAAGTGGCTGTGCTTTGCCCGACCTGGGCCATGAACCGAAAACTGTATAGCCAGAATCCTGCCGAGAATAATAGAATATTTGTAGGTAATTTGGCAGAAAAGGCCACACAAGTGCCGAGATCTGCGTATACAAGTACGAGCCTAAAGGTTGTAATTTATATTGGTATTACTACGCGGCCGTGGAACTGTCGTGCAAGTCCAGGAAACGGATGGTGATATGGACACTAAATTACTGAAATTCAATTTAAATTGAAAACTAAGGCTTGTATACTTCAAAAAATGATAGTATAATACACGTGTGAGTGAAATTATAGTAGACATGTGTCTTTAGAGTAATGCCTGCTATGTTTATGCGAACAAGATGGGGCTCCGGATAGCATGGACCCAACAGTCAGAATCGATGGCTTGTCTGTCAGCTTTGCGAAGTGATAGTGTTAATCTATTGATCATTATTGATGTTAATCTGTATCAGTTATTGACGTCAAGTAAATCGCATTTTCAAGGAAGACGAGCTCGGGCTCACACCATGCTTGACCTTTACCAGTCGGCAGCTATGTTTAGAAACTGGTTGCTAAAAATAAAGTCGGCAAAAACTCACTGGCCAGTTATCTGCTTTAATGTAGGCTGTAATCTTGGTGAGAGGCCCATCATAAGAGTAGCGAGTAGCTATCTCACCCGGACACATATAGCAAGGACCATCCAGATAATATTTCCGGACAATATTACACAGAAGTAAAGTGTGCCATCTCGAAGTATTGTCCATGACAAGCCCTTCCGCGGCAGCACAGTACAGAGGCTCAAGGTTCTAATGACAGTGATGAGAAATACGATGACGTCGAAAAATATTGAAACTGCAAGATATGATATCTCCCTGCCAGATGAAATTGACTTTGAATATGTCTAAAGCTGTGAGTATGGCAGGCCTTACAATGCAGGTTCTGTAGATAAAATACACACTACTTTCGGTGTAAAGGTAATATTTCTTGTGATAAAAATTGAGACGTACTATGAAATGGTTCTAAGTCGTAATTAGGCAATGAAATCACTATTGTTTCATTCAAACAGGGTTAGGTTAGGATCTACAAAATACTATAGAAATATAGCATACCATTATGATTATCATGCTTATAGACAGCGTAAATGACAATACAGCACTGAGACAACATAACCAACTCAAGAAGCAAAGAAACATAAATGCTTCGATTAGTTAGTGCATGTGCACTAATTCAAAACAGGTCATCCAACTTGTAAGGTAAAAAATAATCGAGGCCGCCCACCGATATACCAGTATCGTCTCAGCTGGTAAAACAATCACGAGCGTTTGGACAAATTCTGCAATAGCAAATTGATTGCATCTATGGAGGAATCTGCTTCTATATGCCGAATAAAATAGATATGAAGAATGCGCACATCTTATTTTGACCATGATTAGACTTCCTGATAGCGTGGAAAGAGCATTGTAAACAATCATACCTGAAATGTCCAAGCAGATGAGGAATATGCTGATATTATTTATTATCCCCAGGGGTTACGAGTGCTGAGACTGAATTGGACTTACCAAAGAGCGTTATGAAGCAGGAAGCTATTGGTATATACCTATTAATCAACAACACGACAGACACTGATAGAAACATTGAGAAAAGTGCTACAGAGACAAAGTAATATTTACATACCTGGCTTCCTTTCTCTTCTCCAAACCTCATCCACTTCCCCATGAAAAGTCAAACAATAATCATACACGAGAAGCGCAAATGACGCCGCATTGTACCACTATTGTTTCATATAAAAAACGGTTAACGGTCATTTATGTCTCTGAAATCCCAAATATCTGACTTTGGCTGCTTGGCTAGTAGAAAGAGGTCAGCCTTCGGACGGATAGGAATTATGTATCTGTACTTACATGTCCTGTCCGATAGTGCTGACTTCTTCTGGACGATATGACATACTGTAATGAATGATCTACAGAGTAGAGTATAATAGGCGGTGGGAGGTTGACTATGAAGACATTTGAGTGTAACACTATTTACATACACTATTTAAGGGCAGGGGTTATCCTTGTGGTGCGTAATTTGAACTGGAGTTACAATTCAGCTGTTGGCATCACCGCCGAATAGACCCACCTTTTATCATTTATATGTATGGTACTTTTGACGGCGCGGTTGTATTTTTGGAACGGCATGTACACGAGAAGACCGCCGCTCTATGTGTGCGATGCGTCCGGTAGCGAAACACTGAGTTGGTATGGCTATGAGACTAGACCTCACTACGGCTGTGAAAACGTGTCGATTAGCTATCAAACGAGAAAATGTGGGTTTAATACATACGTAGGCGAAGGCCGAGTCACAGCATCAACATCAATATGATAGTGCTACACATGCCCATCATGAGTGACCGTGATTGGGTGTTTAGTCAATATCTTCTGACAGGGAAATTTTTTCACTATGGTCTCTGAGAGTAAAATGGA